>KZ308182.1:1178132-1227083 GCA_000376725.2 Ladona fulva | reverse complement strand
GCATTTCCGTCCCGTCCTATGATTGGGTTCCATGGTGAGTGTGTGGTCTTCAACTGCGTGTGAGGTCTACATAGTGGAATAAATCAGCGACACTTAATCATACATCAATTATTTTAAAAATATGTATTTAACATAATTTTACATGTACAATACATGAAGCACATTTACATACAAATAAAAGTACATAGATATCAGATATTATGAGTACTTAGAAAATGAGATTTATGAATTTATAGGAAATGAATTATAAGTTATAAGAAATATAAGAATCGGTATAAGAAATATATACCAGTCATCAAATTACAAATAACAAAAATTTAAAAACATAGATAAACTTCTCTATCACTGAATATTTGTGACATTTTACGGTGTTGATTAGGTATTCCACCACTGATTATGAAATAAAGATCTTAAAAATCTGCGTGAATGAAGGTCCTTAATATTTATCTTATCTAAAATAACTGCTACTATGGCACAAAAGTTGATATCGACAATGTCTATTCTTCGTGCAATTTGTGTCATTGCCAAACAGCTATTTGCCATTTATCAATCAGTGTGCTATTTTCAGAACATTAGATAATATTGTTTGTTTTGCTATCCGTCATTTGGGTCAGATATTTATCGTCGCCATACTTCTACCATTCAATTCTACTTTTCTGGAGATTATCCAATAAAGGAGGGCGCTCTTGAGAGTTTAACTTTTCAGTGTGTGGAAATGTATTTGCAAGATAATGGCCGTTCGGGTTGTGGAATTTTACTTCGAATCTAAGGTTAAATTTATTGGAAAACATCGGTGAATATTTATGGATGAACTAGTAAGGTGTTTTGCCTGCTTTATCTATGTTCTATTAGTATATTTCTTTCAGCCTGACTTCCTCCTGTACGCGTCGGATATGTTTCACTTCTGCATTTTCAAAAGTTTGAGCTTATTTGATCATCAGTTTTTATTATTACGATCATCTCATTGTAGTTATTTACCGGGATTTACCAACGGGTGTTTTGAAAGCATTGCATAGGAAGTATTCTTAGATTAAAGTTACTATTAGAAAGAGTTGAGTTTCTTGGATTTAGAGAGAGGAGCATAAAGTGAGGAACTGTTTAGTGCTCATGGTAAAATTATTCAAGAAAAAGATGATAAGAAGAAATGCGAATGATCAGAGCCGTGATCACATATAGTGCTGCGGGTGTACCTCACCTGGGCGCCAAATACATAGGTTGGTGGCCTATCTCGCAGAAGTATTTCCTTCCATACGGTGGGAAATTTTAAATCTTACGTCATATGAACGTTTTGGGCGCTGATCACTCTAGATGCTGCTCTGCGTTGCCAATAAGAAGGGCAAGTATCAAATCAGCAAGCACGAAGTAACCGGTAGAGCTGTTACTTTCAGTTAAGAATTGTTGATAAATGAAACTTTCAATTTAACAGCAAAGTAATTTGAATGTATTAGTGTAGCTGTCTAAAGATTTCCTTCTCCGTGTTTTAATGTTAATGCTCATATTAATATAAAAGTTCGTAATTCGTTATTAAGCTTCTTTGGCTCGGGGACCGATGATTGTAGAAATTTGCTACTGTTTTCATGCTTGTTCACTTGTGAAATACCGCATTTTGAGCTTTCTTTTCTGATACCTGCTTTTCTGTGGTGTTACTACCACGCTGCCAATTAAGGCGATTTTACCTGCCGGCACATTCCTAAGCCCTACGGGTTTTCCAGCACAATGTAGATTCACTCTCCGCTCCCACTCTCTCAGAAGATGGGAGATTTCCCCGTGAAATGAAGGCGTCATCCGTATCTACTCTTGTTTTCCTCCTCCGGAAGGTAAACAATTCGACGGTCAATTTTTTATTTCAGTTCGATGCGGAATTCCGCCGGTTTTCCCTGAAGAGGGACGAGGCTATTCCCGCTCCGGCTCCGGGGACCGGCAATGGCTCCACCCCAACCACCGCCTCCCCCACGCCTACATCGGCCGTCGGTAAGTTCGAGGAATTCCGGTCCTTGGTCGAGAGGCTGCATAACCTCGCGGACACCCCGTTCCTCCTGAGTTACACGGATCCCAAGGATGGCGATCTGCTGCCCATCAACAACGACGACAACTTTTGGAGGGCCGTGCAGAACGCAAGGCCGCTGTTACGTGTCATCGTTCAGAGGAGAGGTGAGCGATTTTCCAGCGAAGATGGTGGTTTTCCCCGCTTTTTAACGAGGCTGCGTCACGTTTCCAAGTTTACCTCCGAGGCCGTTGATTCACCTCAGAAGCCTCCCGATACCTCTTTCAGTTTTTGGAACGGTAGTTCAAGTTTTTGGCGCGATGACTTCGTGGATTCGTATAGCAGGTCCATGCGGTAATCCCTCGCATAATTTGGTAAACAATGCGTCACTATATTGTGGGAAGTATATCTGGATTAAGAGCAGTAGATCATGAGAGACTGATGAAAAATTGTATTATGTAAATCTCTAAATTGTGTACGTATTCATAAATAAATTCGTGAACGTTAGTCTTGCGTAATTTTAGGATGAGCATTACCTCTTTACGGGGAACTAGTTAGATACGTAATTGTTTTGGGTGTTGTTTCCATCCCTTATTGTCTTTAAGTATTCGGAACAATTGTTTTGCTATCTAGGGTTTGAATGTCCGAGGTTTGCATTTTTAGCTTTAAAGGTTTTCTCTCTTATAGTTGCCGATACTTTAGTTGGTAAGATATGAAATTTTACATGGTGCGAATTATGGTTTATTGCAAAACGAAATGCGGTAAATCTGTCTCATTGATATCTCAATAAGTACCTATGCTTGCAACACCATTCTAATTAAACGAATTCCATCTTTTCATCAAAATATTTCGCTAGAGATGTAAGTACTGTATACAAGTGTGGTTGTTCCGCAGCTATCTGTTGCTGAGTTAGGAATTTTTCATGGGATGTCATTTTCAAAGTTTCTTTGAACCAAGTAAATAATAGTATTTGTGAAAGAAAGATTTTTTCAATCGAAGTTGCATATAACACCGCCTTACTGGATAGTCTGTTTTACGTTCTGAATGATAATTAGTTTCATCGACATCAGGGCCACCTGTAAGGACTTCAGTTGGGAGAATCGTTGTCTTTTTTTATCTCTATTCTTACGCTTTTCCTCCTCCTTTTTTAAGTCTTCCTTCCGGGACCGCAGTTGAGTCGACGTTAAGAATTTTACGTAAATTTATTGTCAATGCAATATTCCTACATCTAATAAATTATTGTCAGCAATTTGAAAGTTTTTGCGAATATCATCTTTTTTGTACCGGATATTTCTTCTTTTGTTTCAGGGTTCTGAACAGATTTCTCCAGCCTTTTTGTAAAATTTCCTTGATCTTAATCTTTTCTTTTTTTTAATTAAGTGGCGTGTATGAAATTTTCCGAAAATTGCTCCATTTCAAGTCCCTCAAAGGCCTTACAAAAATACGAAAGCCCGTGGAGAATTCCTCACTTCATTGTAACGGCAGAGCTTGAAAATTTCCGAGTTAGATGCTCGGTCTGGGATTCCCAAGGTTTTCGCTGGATAATGATCATATTTTTATTGACATCTCCTGAAAGATTCGGTACGACTTAATATAAATTATTCCGGGTACAAAACAGCATGTGTTATCGTGCGTGAAATTTTGTATAATAACGTTCTTAGCGTCTATGAACGTTGAATACCTTTAATAACATAGGCAATTCTTCGGTCTGGTGATGGAGTATTTTTATGGTTGAAATGGAAAAAAATTATGTAATTAATTTTCAAATTTTCTTTACTTATGCGGAGGATGTTTAATTTTGCGCGTTATTCCGGATAGAAAATAGCATGCTTATCCTGCGTGAAATGTTGTCTAGTGTCAATGGCTTCTATGAACGTTGTATAGCTATAATAACATAGGTAATTCTTTAGTCTGGTGATGAAGTATTTTTATGGTTGATATGGAATAATTTTTACCTAATTATTACTCAAATTTCCTTTACTCATGCGGAGGATGTTTAATTTTACGTGTTTTATGAAAGAAATCATTGAAATCAGTCAGTTAAAATAATTTATTTTCTGAGCAATCTTCGAGGCTCAGGCATTCGTATAAAATTAACTCAAAATTCAATCATTTAGATTTGTATGAAATGCTTTTTCTATTATTTTCTGAAATCAGCTCCAATCTTGAAAACCTCTGCGATCTGTGCGCAATGATGCGAAAGGAAAGCACAATTTGTAGTTATGGACTTATTGAATGACCTCCATGTGGAAGGCACTTTCTACATTCAATCCCTCGGTGATGTTTCATTCACAGGAGATGTTCACCGATCCCAAATGGCGCTCCGCAGCTGACACGGGAAAGCTGACGGTCGTTGAATTTCCCGTGATCTCCAGTAATTCCGTCTTGCTCCAAGTCCCTTATCCCATCCGATTGTCATACATCTCTCTTTCCAAGCAATGCATTCTCTCCTTTTTCCCTTCACCAGAGAGAGAGAAGTGCATTTAGAGATAGCAGCGATTTATCTATCGGCCGCCTATAATCGCCGCTGTGGCGAAACCAGCTGCTAACACGAGGTGAACGTTCCTTTAACCCATTTTTACGTCGACGCTTTTTACCGAGGAAATGGATAGAAGTTACGGTAAATAAGAGTTAAGAGAGTGTCTCTTCATCTTACGTTTTCGTCGCTGTCTATTGGAGACGGTATTGAAAGGAGTGAAGATTATGGTTTCCCAATGCCTTTTACAGCAAAATTAAGAAGCTCTTTAACTTGGAACGCGGGCTTGAAATTGTTTGAATGTGCGCTCTCTATTGTACTATAATGGAAGGTTTTATTTTTTTATCTTTTCTTAAGACGTTTACTTTGAAGAGACCTGAGTAAGAACTACAGTGCAGTTTGTTGTAAGCTATTTAAGTGCTATTATAAGCTAAATATGGGGTTTCCTTGCCTGGTGACGTATAATAGCATTCTAACCGGTCGTTTAATCATTTTGAGAGAAATTAAAAAATTGGCTCTATTCTTGAAATGCGTCTCAAAGAATTTACGTCGAATATGCCTCAAACTATTATCTTAGCTCAGACTATTCAAAGTTAAAGCTAGAGAATTCGGAAACACAAGGACGTATTCCACAATAGAAATCAGGCGTTACAGAGCTTTTCTGTACCAAGAAAATCAGGTAAACGTAAAAAAATTATAATTCATTGTTTTGCGAAAATATTGTTGCATAGTAAAAATAATAGTGGCATAAATTATAGAGTCAATCAATGAAAGTTAAGAATTGCTTATCTTAAACAATTGCTGTACCCTTTATACCGTTTAAATGTTAAATGACGATAGACTTTCTTTTACTAGTCTAAAATTCATGGATATATTCAGCCCGTTGGCTATTTTGTGTGGTGTTATGTATTATCTGGTGATTGTAAATAGTTTCATACCGTGTGAACATTCGACTCTTACAATAATTTTAACAATTATAATATTCAGCATTTGTGTTTTTGGTGCCGTGAAGTTGCTTTTCCAGTATATTTTCTAATGTAATTGTACTTCGCAACCATGTGTGTTTAATATATCGTGGAATACAATAAAATTGAGTTGATAAGTACACAGTTATCATATCTAATGTAGCTCACTAGTCTCGCGAGTGATGGCGAGTCAACCCTTACTTCGTGTGGTTGTTAAATGAATTTAGTTACCAAAACGTCTTGGAAAATATCCTTTAAATACATCTGTAAGTGTTTAGTATTAATTCCTTAACTGATCAAGTCATATTTGTATTATATCCATCTTTTGCGGTATTGTTTTATATTATTTTCGAAGGTAACTTTGAATACCTTTCCGTGCCATTTGTGGTAAAAAGTGTATTCCTTTCTCATTATTCAAAGTAACAGTCTTCTTTGGAAGTGCGCAAGCTATCTATGGCATGCGTCAAAATCGCAAGAATTCCTTTTATTGAAAGGAAAGCTTTTTACAGTTCTCAAAGTCAAAATTGAATGAAAAATTGATACCTTTGCTCATGCATAAGTTATCCGTTTGCTGGTGTTAATATATTCCGTAAGCTTTGAAGTAAACTTTCAGAAAGCGACGAAGTTCTCAAAATTTCGTGTCGAAATACGTATTCGGCTGTTGTGTAAACGTGATGGCAAACAATAATATTTTCACTCTCGTGAAATATGGGACGCAAACATTAAGCTAGCCGCATATTGATGAGTATCCATAGGTTTCTGGAAGCAAATGTGACTAAAAGTAAATCTGCGGATAGGATTTTTCAGGATGTTTTTATCTCTCAGCATATTTAGGTATCCAAGGACGATTTGCGGGGTTCAGAATTTATATCTACGAATGTAGTATGTATGTACACTGTAAACGGCTTTTCGGCGTGCGGCAGGGTAATCCTCTAATAGCCATGCCCATTTTGCAATTTCGCGGAAAGTATGCACAGTTCCGTAATTTAGAATGTTTCGTGGGCCGATTCTTTTTTTTTAGGTGGGATTTTTCTCTGAAAGCATCGATTTGTGAGTCCAGACAACAGATTACATAACGTCTTACACGGACATTTTTAAAAGTTAAATAACCGTACCGTGATGGGCAGGCTTCGTCTGTAGATAGATATTGTATAGCAAAAGTTATGGTATCTTGTAATATAAACGTATGAGAACCGTAAAATTTTATATCGTGGTCCATATCAGAATCTGGGGACCCTCCCGCAGAAAATAATGTGAGGTCTACTCCTATCAAAACAGCAGGGGTCCGAAATCTCTGGGCTTTGTAGTCGTTGTGGGTTGTATTGAGTTCGACTCCGGTGTGGGAGTTTTTACATTCTTGTATATTACAGCAAATATAGGAGTGCAAAAAGTGTACAATTCTCCCGCTGGTTATTAGAGTGTTGTCGCTTCTGAGTCTCGGATGTCTGATCCGAGTCGATTAAAAAATTTCCGATTTTTGGACAGATTATGAAAGTATTTAATTTTATTTCTGCTGCGTTCTGTTCTTGCACAGATATGAAGGACTCTACGCCAATTCCATATTCAAATTTGGTATGTATTACGCAATGAATCAACGTAGAGTAAGAATGTTAATAATGCGAATTATAATTCAAGGAATGATATTACTGCAATCACTGTCTGTCTCTGCAAGGAAGGGCTCCCGGATAGCCAAGTGGGCAACTTTGGTGAAAGCGGTCCCGGGTTTGATTCCCGGTGGGAACCTACGTGCGAAATGACCTAAGCTGTCGAAGCACTTTTAACAATACTACTACTACTCTGCTAGGACCTTATCGCCAGTATTCGCAGAATAACCTAAGGTGTGTTCAAAGTCACGTTTTTACAAATTCGTCAACACACACAATGAATGTATATCTCTCTTTGAAAATACAGGGTTTCCCAAAGTATTGCAGCACTCTTTAAGTAATAAAAATAATAATCAGTGACTTTTTACCTCATGACTTTGTAATGTTATTAAATTTAATGGCTTAGACTCGATATAAATTTCTTGGGTAAAAGATATCGAGCGAAACCAAATGCACATGTAAAAATAATGATACGTAAAACCCCCTTTTTTGAAGCGCAGAAATGTAATATTGTAAGTCGATCTTCAACCCTTTGATTTGCGATTCACTCTTATATTAGTGTATTTATTCGATATTCTGAAATCTCTGAAGTCGATAGATTCACACGTTCACTGTGGATCACTCCAACGTTGGAGTGATAAATGCATTGGAAATGGAGGTATCCGCAGTGAACGTGTTAATCCGCGCTTAGCAAGTGCGTTTCGGACGGCGTTACTGGGAGGGATGCTTTGATGCATCTCGACATTTTCTAAATTTTCCGCCTGGATATCATGTCGAAATCACTTGACGCGGTCTTACTCCGTCAGCGATCTGATCAGTGTCGGTGTCCCATTTCTGGGCATGGTGCGGAGTCTGTTTATCCTCTTCTCCCCTATCTCGGCCCGCTCCGTTCCCACACCCTCGAATAGCGTTTGCCCGGCTTCCGCAGGCGTCCCCTTTCGCCGGACCGGTGGTGTGTGTCACGAGCGTAAATAAGGGCTTTCACTCTGCCATGCTCGCCCGGAATGCAGAGCTGCGTTCCTTTCGTTCAGAAATAAGGGTAGTGGAGGGAAGGAGTTAAAGAAGGATCCGTTTGCAAGTGGGGATTGTGACGAGTCGTCTAGCTCGGGTTCCTCTTGCGACCCACACGAGCGACAGCCCCTACCGCACCCCGAGTGGTGGTTCGGAATTTTTTTTTGTAAAGCTGAACGTCCGTTACGTTCCTTTGGATATAGGAATGTTAATCAAAGGGATTAAGTTCGATATCAACGGTGCTAGTTTATGTTGAGCCGAAGTCAGAACGGTGATATTATGAATTTTGTAAATATTACTGTTTTATCTCTATTCGATTTGTTCTCAAAAGTCGGAAAAATCGTACACAAAGGTTATTATTCAAGAATTGCAGATCATAGCTACCCATGCTGTAATTCTCCAAGGCACACTTGCGTATCGGCTCAATCCTCGCTGCGCCCTAAAAGATTTCTCTTGTCATCATCCGGATTAAAGTTAAAAATAATGGCACGATCAAAAAATATCATATTGTTCTTACCGAATAAAACTAAAGCAATAAAATATCATTCAATCGCAAGCACATTGATATCTCAGAATATTTTTGCGGAATGCTGACAGGTTCAATCCGCCGCGGAAGTTCTACTGTAGAACAAATAGCTTCAGCTTCGGATAAACAGCTCAGAGAGTGATAAAGTAACATCCAAGTAGTTATGGAAGCCAAGGAACAGTCCAATGTCGCGTTGTTTTGTAGTAAACAACGTCTGCAGTGGTACATCTATGCATCTAGTGTATAACGATAAAAGCCTTTGATATTATGATTAATCATAATATTAGATTAGCAGTCGATTTTACTTAAAAGTAGTGTTTTATTGGTGCTGGAAAATGTATCAGCAATTTCATAGCGCTTCAATAAGAGTTGGGTGTTGATAAAACGAATATGACCTGTGATGGTTACCTCTTGGCTTTAGTAAGAAAAGTACATCTTGAACCTACGCTTCATAAAACACCAAATAAGTTTAGCTTAACTGATGTTATTTCCGGTACTGTAGTTTTGATAATATTACTCGGTAATCACCTACTATCTAAATGAAATATGAATAACAAAATCCAGATTTCTGTATCCATCTAATAATTATTGTAAATTATCGTTTATATTAATTAAATGATATTAATGATTGGTAGACTATGTAGTCAGACTAGGGTTAATGCTCGCTTCAACTTGAGTAGCAAAATTGGTGAAATACCTTTTGGATTGTTTCTTTTTAATGTTGATATTGTATCTTTGCTCTAAGTGGCTTATTTCTTTCTAATGGTGTGTAAATATTAAAGTTCATTTTTCAGCAATTCTTTCGCATTGACAGGAGTGCCGGCATCGGAACGTGAAAGTAAGAGTTCTCCAGTGGAGATGATGAGGAAATGCTTCGTCGCTTTGGGGCGGCGATGCAAAATGGAATAGGCACTGGGCCAAATTATGCGAATCGTCGAACTATTTTCATTCTCATGAAATGGCTGTGTTGTGTATTATATAGGAGAAATATTTATGTTTGTATATATGCCTTGATTAAATTGTTCTCAATTGGTTGCGCTATCATTGCAAATTTTACTTTCGACATCAGAAATCAATTTTTTTAAATAAGATAGTCTGAAATGAATAGTATCACGCGACACTTGGTGGATTTAATCATTATTCAGTATCAAATGATAAATCTTGCGCAAAATCCACAAAATTACCTACACCTGTACCGGTTTCGGCGTGTTTTTATGCCATCATCAGAACTAACCGGAACAAGACGCTAAACCCAAGCCGAAACCGGTGAACGTGTGCTGAAAATTTTGTGGATATTGTGCATGTTTCGTCATTAAATACTGAATAAGTTATTTGCCGTTTCCACCATTATGAATTCCTTCCACGTCTGTATTTCAATCAGGTTTAATCACAATGCTCTGGTTATGTTTTCCAGAGGATTATTCTTTACGCTGCCGAGCTGGCTTTAGAAGTAATAACTTCCCCCGAAGCGTAGTCGGCGCCTCTGCTATCTTGAAAGAATTTCCAGCTTTTGTGTGGAAGGCGCCTCTAACGAGTCTAAGCCGCTTTAACTCTTGGCGAAACCAAGATATACCCATCGACAGACCTCGTCCCGTTTTCAGTGTTTTTCGGAGGAAATGGGCTCTCCGCAGAGTACCTGCTAACGACCTTTGGGTCGTCTCATATTTTTTGTCTCCCCAGGTAACTCGGTTATTTAGCGCCCCAGAAGTCTTCATTCTGAGCCGGATTCGTTTTCGACGACAAAAAAGTTTCTAATTATTACTCCGCAAAAAAGAGGGAATGAATGAGTCACTATTCAAAATTAAATGTTTTTTCAGCTTAAGAGGCTTAAGTCCGGCAGGTGGTCCGGAGTGGTTAGTGTTGCCGCTCCAACCCCAAGGTCCAGGGTTCGGGTCCCGGCTAATCGGATTTTTCTGTTTAGAGAATAGTTGTGTGTTCATAACTGGTAACAATTATTAAAATGGTTGTAATTGGGGTCTTTCTGTATTCATTAAAGAAATTGTTATTATTGTTAAATCGTCATTTGGGGAAGCTCATATGTGTTTTGAAATTATGAAGCTTTATCGAAACGGTGATATTACTCTAAAAAGACTGACGTAGATTCACATATGGTTAATTATGCCATTGCAACTGTTATTGAAAACTTCCGACTGTCAATTTTCGAAGAATTTCCTGTATAAGCCAAAATTCCAACGGTAAGAGCGGAGTGATGTATTTAGGTTGGGCATCATGAAGCAAATAAGGATCAAAATCGATTTAAGGAAAGCTGCTTATATTTTTGTAAGAAAAACTGAATATCTGACTTATTTTGTAAGAAAAGCTGCACAGCAACACCGGTATGGCACGGTAAAAGAGGTAAAAGTAAAAAGAGGAGAAAGATATTAAAAGTTGTTTGTCGCAAGATAAAGAGTGAATAGAATCTTTAAAGTCAAAGAAAAAATCGTGATTTTTTTTCTGAATAAATTCCTGGAGATATAAGGCTTAATTAGGAAAAAGTAAATATTTAGGAGCAACGGTAAAATTGACGTTGATTTCTCAGTTTTCGCACTGAACCGATAATTTGTTAATCAGAACTGTCGGCCCCCTCTGAGATCAAAAGAAAGATAGAGTTGGAAATTTTTTGTCTACGGTGCGGTCACACTTCATAACGTTAGAAATACTGACGCAGTGGAGCAATAGTGCTACCAGAGTAGTATTTTCTGCTTATCGATTTTTAAATCGATGAGGATTTCGACTAAACAGTCGAAGTCTTGCAATTAGTTTGCGTGCAAACACTCCCCGTATAGGCAATAGGGGTTAGGAAGCCTTTACACAGTGGAAGAAACACAATAAGAAAATTAATTTTTTACGTTTAAAAATTGTCGATAAGAAATTTTCAAGAATCTCTCAAAATAAGCGAAAAAAGAAAAGTAGCCGAAAGGGGTTCGAACAAGGGTTCCTTTGCGTTGATTTGGAAGACGCGTTACCCCTACTCCAGTCTTCCCTCCGAAATTCAGTGTTACTAAAGCGGATTCATTGCAAGGGAGATATTTTCAATTGTTTATAGTGTAACAATGGCCTATTCAATTTTGATTTGAGTCAGTCATTGTCACTGTCAGTGATACTTTCTTCGTTTTAAGCTAAGGATATTTTAGAAGGAAGCGGAGTAGTGCAAAGGAATTCAACTCGTCGGTCAGTCATTATAATAGGTCGATAATTAGATTGTTGTTCATTTTGAATTGTGTGTGTTGAAAAAAGCTGAAGAACTAAAATTATTAAGATTTAAGCAATTTTTTTGTATTTTTATGGTACAGTTTCTTCTAACTAAAACTTCTTTTTGCAGCTTGGTCTGTCCGTTATTTTGAAAAAAAAATTATTAGTGTCGAAACTATTTCCAGCTTTCTTATAATGAAGTCGGGACTTGAACTGAATATTTTATCTTAGACGTCGTTAATAATCAAAATTGAAGTATTTGAAATAGTCCGTCGTGAAATGTGGAAGTAAATGTGATATTTGGAAACGACAAACTTTCTTCAGTGATAAGTTACTCGGGTATCTTTCTGTGGTATAATTATACCGTATCATGATAAGTTAATGTCTTAGAGGCGATATTCACAGATGAACCCCCCGCAGCTGATCTATTAGGCGGCTACGTCTATTTATATTCGTGTTTTAGTTTATTTTCTTCTTGGTGCCGGTAACGCAGCAATTAGTTTCCTTCATGCTTGCGGAATGACGGTCTGTGGCGTGAGCTTGTTCATCGGAGTAACTGCGCAGTTTTGAAAGATACCGAACGATGATACGGAGTTGACTTATAATTGTTTTTTATTTATATTTTTAGAAACCTTTCAATACGAATCTGAACAATTACTTGCTTTCGAGTACACAACGTCAGCTTTAGCTTTTGCAGATTTAAGCGGCTGTTAATCAGTTTGAGGATGTCTGTGGTTTACATTGTTTATGCGATTTATCCACGTTCCTCCAAACTTTGCAAGTAAAGTAACTATTCTATTGATGTTTTACTCGCAGTTACACTGCGTGAGTGTTCCGGTCTTTTTCGCGACCTCGCGACCTTTGCTAACGCGGTAGTTGCCAATTCGCGCATTTAAGGCGATTTTATTTTTCTGACGTCCTATTATCTTCTATATATATTACGTGTTCTCTGTGAGACCTGGATGAAAGTACTGTCACCTTTATATTCCATAACTTTGCTGGGTTTGAACCAGGATCGTTCTGATAGATTTCCGCAAGAAATACATGTCAAGTTAAATTTATCGGCTACAGACTTTATTTATTTTGCAAAATTGAATTAGAAGGAATAGTCGTATGAAGTCGAAATAAGTACCAAAACAAAAGAAATTGAATACAGATTCTTATTATGGTCGTGGAATATCGCTTTCGTTTCGAAGTTGCGGGAATTTAGATCAAATATACGAATATTTTTTGAAATTTCGAGGTTGTAAACTACCCGTTCCCTTGACGACCAATGCAATTGTTAATTCCGAGCTCATTGATTTTCCTATAAGAATACATTGTGTATTTAGGCCCATTTAGAAGCATTGGCAAGAATTGACGATGTAAAGAGGAGGAAATTTTCAGAGATTTTAGCCATTACAGTCACGAACAATTTGTAGCGATGAATCACAGGGGCAACAAACATACGTAGCACCGTAATGAACTGGACTAAAGTAAGATGCGAGATACCATTTTCTCGTATGTACAAATAGGTGTATTATATTTAATCCCACTTCTATTTTCCCCGTTGAGAATCAACGGGCACTTCACCCAGTATTATATAATTTTACTCCTATATATTCTATGCACTGTTGCCTATAGGTTTTATTTCCCGTCGCATGAACCGTGAACGTGCTCATATGTAATGTTACCACATCACATTGTGCTTATTACTCGATGTACTTAGCCAATTACTCGTGGAAGTGTTTTTTTCTGTATACTGTACGGGTATTATTATATTATACACGTAATGGTTCGCTGGAACGTCCCCATCGCGTAGGTCGAGAGGCGACTGAACTTATCTATTGGGTTCGCCACGTACAGTTTTTCTCCGTTTTCTCTTTCCGAAGCCTATTCACTCGGCTCCTTTACCAAGAAACGCAATAATCTTTCCCGTACACCCACGCGGGGAAAATAAGCGCGCGTGCGAACCGTTGCCGTTCGTTAACTGCCTACGCGATGACTCGGTCTGGTGAATTTCGCGCGGACTAGATTTTCACGTTGGCTCGACCCGAGTTTCAATGCCGTTCCTTTGTCTCGGTCGCATGTCACGAACTGAACGTAGAATGCGTTCCCATGGCGTTCGTGTTATTTTTATCTCAATTTAACGGAATGTTATATTTATAATCGTGATGTGAAATTGGTTTCGGTGAAAGGGCCCGCGGTTTTTCTTTGAAGATTGTTTCGCGCATGAATTCTGTCAAGTTCTACCTTAAATAAGCGATGAAAATCGCGTGGTTCACATGCTTGAAGTGGGAGACCCGGGTTCGATTCCGGGCAGCAGACTTTTACAGGGTTAATACGTCAGATGAAGATAATTCGTTCCGGAATGCACCATTATGCGAAATTAAGTGCAAAGAAGGGTAGGCTTTCACTGAGACATTGCGATGTTATCTAGGGAAATGAGTTATGGTAGTGAAGATTTTTTCGCTGTTTTTTTGATTCTGCTTACGAAAACGGGTGGTGATGATGAATATTTTTAGGACGTTCGCGGATTTGCGAATGTAGAAAAATTAAAAAATGACCAAAATAAAATGGTTTCTAGCCTTTCTGATCTACTAGCAAAAGAAGAAGATGAGCTTTCATGAGATGTTAATGATTTGGTTATTTACAGGAAATGCCATTACTGCTATAGTATATAGTCCCGGAACGAATTGTCATCCTTAGCCGAGGCATTGGTGTAATATGGGGTTCTTTAACACTACTCGAAGTGTCTATGAATTATAGTAATGCGCATAATAATTATAATACACATTGTACGAATTTTACGTAGTACTCCTATTTACATCTATGCTTTGTTGTTCTTGACGATTTAGATTTTCGAAAATAATCAAGAGAGTTCTAATTTCCCGTCACTTTCATTGACTACCAGCCCGAATGAGTCCGAAGTTTACGCCTAAGTAATTTCATAGGTATTTTCATAGCCAAATGAAGAAATGTTTATTTTTGAACTCGAAACTTAGCAGCCTCGATTAAAAGTGACGTTTGGATTTGCTAACATTCTTGGATATAGGTTCCCAGTCATTTTTGGATCGAAATATCCATTTGAACACCTCTCTTCCGGTCATTCAGTTCGGAACGTGATAAAATTAAGGGAAATGGAGGTTATAGTATCGCAATTGAGACGGTCGTAAAAACGGGTCATGGCTTCCGAGTTGGTAATAACTGAACAAATGGAGCATTATCTTTAAAACGCGGAGAAAAGGCTCAACTGGGCTAAGGTGAGTCTGGTTGATTGATCTCCTTAGTCTGCTAATTCTGCAAATTGGGCTCTCGTCGAGGAGCGGCACGCTCAGGAGATATAGGCCGATGGTATTGCCGATGCTCGTGGAAATTCTGCTTATACGGCAAATTTTTGCCGACTAAACGTGAGCGATAAAGGATACACCCACTGATATTGACTTTCATCCGATTATCTGAGTCACGGGGTTGCGGGCAGTATGTCGAACTCAAGATTGGTTCCAGGGATTATAGAGAACAAGCATTCGCCTTAATTATCGTTCTTTAAGTATGTTGCAAGGCTTTGAAGAAAAACTATCCAAACATAGGTTCATCTCTTGTGGGGTAAATAGAATATTGTCCGTACGTCATCGTGTGATATTCATCTCTTTATGTTGAACTCAATCGAGAAAATTTTTTAATAACGTAATAAATATGGAGTTAATTCTGTATTTTTCGATTATTACTACGAGTGCGGCCAAAGTTAGGAATTATTTGGTAACGAGGAAATAAAGTGATTGGCAGGGGATGTATGTTAGCATGGAGGTCAGGAAAAAAATAATTATCGAATTGGAAACCCTTGCCGAAGATATTGATAGTGGTATTTACTACATCCTAGATTGATTTTGAGTGGCAATTGCAAGGATTTGGAAATCGCTGGCGATTCGCTTTCGTTGAATTTTAACACATATTTGACAACGGTAGCTGAGCTCATATTAGACCTCATCAGCTCTTTATTGATATTTAGTACTGTAGTTTCCTCCTGTGACCTCCTACATCTATCCATTCTTTGTCAACGAATATTTATGTGTTAAATTGTCGGTATCACGTTAAAAGTTATGGCTGGGCGTAGTTTTAAATGACAGAAAATTGTTTTATGGAAATTCTTCGTTTGCAGAGGAAAATGTTTTCAATTAGTTTATATTGTTTTTCTCTTACTTCCTCTCTTACGAGTCATGTAAAACCACTATGCTTATTTAAATGACTATTTTAATTTAATTAATAATTGTAATTTGATTCGTTGTCTTTTTAATTCTGCGAAGCACTCACTTGTCCATTATTCAGCAGATTTCTTAAAATAATTGTTTACAATTTCCACGTAAAACGAAAATGTGCTTTTCAAAATTCGACGAAGTTTATGCGAGAAAAAATTTATTTTTGACTAGTCGTCAAGAAAGCGTAAGAAACAACCATAGGCTTTTCGCGAAGTAGCTGATAAGAACCGCGTATGAAAGAATTTGTTTGCGGACCCGGCGATTTAATACTGATTTACCTCAGCTGTTTAGATTGGCATTGTTAAATAGAACAATGTATCATTATTAGATGAGCTGATGAAAGAAATTACGCAATATCACCTTTTCACGGTACTCCGCACACAGATGCAATTAATAGATGAGGATCAAGCGTTGCAAGAATATTCTAATAATATGTAATAAAAACTTTTCGTTTTCAAACACTCGTATCGTACTTTTGATTTTGTTTTATTTTATCAAAAACTATCACCGTTATAAAGCGGATTGGTTTGACGTAGGCTCCCGGATAGTCAAGTGGGCAACGCGTTTGACTACAGCGAAAGCGGTTCCAGGTTCGATTCCCGGTCGTATCTCACGTGCGAAATGACCTTAGCTGCCGAAGCACTTTAAATAATACTATTACTACTGCTGTTTTAACGTATCTCTAGGCCACTCAACTTTGCGATAGCGTGGATTCTTTTAGGATCTTACGAATCTATAAATCAGCGGATTTTCATAAGGATTCATTACGTAATACTGATGTAAGATCCTATCTTCCGGATAGGCGTGATGATAAATGCCTTCTAATCACTCGATAAGGCATTTTTGATGAATCAGGTTTTCTTATTCTCCTCACCCAACGGTCGCCAACCTCTCAACAGTTTTGTTACATCACATTTTTCGAGAATTAAGTTCATCCAATGCGATTTCTCGAGTGTCGTATAGTCGTCGGTTTGGTAATTCTTTGGGAAATTTGGAAGAATGTTGCTTATTTAGTATTTACTGAAGTCTCTTGACTAAAGTAAACGTAGTTTGGGAAATTTTTGTTGTTTGGACAGTCTAGAAAACGCAGGAGAGATCAGTATATTTAAATTTAAATTATTTCTAACTTAATGGCGCAATAAATCTGAAGATTTACTTCCAAAACGAGCATATTTTTTATCATTGACAAAATTTACTCTCGCTCTTCCAACGAATAGAGGAACAGTTGGATAATAGGTACCGCCACACCCTGTTGCTCAAAGAATATCTTCTGTTGTTATAAAGTTAGAAGCATTTTAATGATTACCAACTCTTAAATTGCCGTGTTTATACGTATCAGCCAACCAAGAGGATGGATCAAATCAATATTTAACAATTATTTTCAAATCGTAATTAAAGAAAGGTATGGATGTGCCCTTTGAAAAGAACCTGCATGAATGTTCTTAATTTGTGTCAAATTATTCGTGAAGTCCACGCTGTTAGAAGCATCCGTAACTGAAATTTTTCATTTTTTTTCTAAACGGAATCTTTTAAGCTATCTCTTTTAAGCTTTATATGACGAAGGGTTAGATGAAAGAAGAGACTTGAAGTCTCAATCTCGCCCGAATAACGTCGCATTATTATTATTATTTTACTAGAAAATACGTATATCACTTTCATACTCATTTTGGCCCCATTTTCGAGAATTAGTTAATTAATGCAGCTATCTCTTCACCACTGTCAACGGCTCGACCCTGTGTTTAGTTATATGTTTGATATGTAAATACCCTTCATGTTTTTCGTTTCAAGAATATTCAGCTTTACGCTAATAAATGCTGCGGCTAATTCGGACCCCGGTTAATCCACACCTATGTAAACCTGGTTATAGTACGAGTAAAATTTATCTTTCGAGGGTCTCGTGCTGTTTATCTACAGCATTTTCTCGCCTCATTCCTTGTGGGTTTTGTGTAGTATGCGGAATGTGATAAGATAAATCTCCTACGCTCGCCCCAAGCCAGATGTCTGCTTCCTCAGTGTTATTCTTTCGGCGCATGCGAAAGGCGCCCCCATAGCTCGTGTTTGAATTCCTCCCTTCCTCTTTAAAAAAAAGTCAATCTACTTATCGCAGCCGAATGCTGCTTAATCTCCCGCATAATTCCCTGACTCACCCTTTGATTCCCTGCGCAATTCCTTTATCATCCTCATTCTTCCCGCCTTCGTCATTTGTGGAGTTTTTCGGTTATCGGATTGGAATTCCTCCGGGCCATGCTGCTGTGTGAGCCTTTTATACGAATTAGTCGCCAGAGGAACGATATCACCGACTACGGGTTTTTCCTGATGGAAAAATTTCCACATCGAAGAGTTCTTTGTGTTTCCTTGCGGATGAATGGTTTGATCGAAGTTCAATTAGTGGTGGTGATGACGAAGATTACTCAGTTAATTTTTGAGTTTCGAAAAAGTTGCTATCATGTAGCTTTACACTTACTGACCTTTTTTCCATTGCATTGTTATTCATCGTCTCGGAACTTTAATCATGTATTTATCAACGCTAAAGGAACTTTTAATCTTTCCGCCAGATTCGATAAAATGAAAAATGAAAGTCAAACCTAAGCCTATAATATTACTCAGTAGAGTGAAAATGTTACGGTGAAATAATAGTGTAAGTTATTGAGAAAAATATAAGCATATGAAAATATCGGAAATAACACGGTGCGCTTTTGTATATCGGCGCTTTGGTTGGGTAGCATTGATTACAAATAAGATGTTTTAAGATTTTTCAATGCTTTCTTTTAGATTTCGACCACATATTTTCCTTTGCATATTAGGGTTTGTTGTTGCCTGAAAGCGAGAATTAATATTGGAATCAGGTGCTCTGAATCACGAAGATCTCAATGAGCGAAAAAGTTTGTATAAGTTGTATTATGATTACCAATTAAAAACTAGTAAATTAGTAATTTATGATACTAAAACTAAAATAGTTAATTACTTGTTAGTCGGTAAGGAAATCGAGCTGAGGCATGCGCGAATGATAATGTAGTAATAGCTCTAACATCTTTCGAGTTTTAGAGCATGTAGTAGAAGATTCCTATGTTTATTATGTTTGCGAATTGCTTATGAAGAGGAATATATTTTTCTGGTCTTTTTCTGATGTTGTAGAAGCATATGCTGCTGGTGAGATGACCTCTTTTGTAATATACCACGGTACGCTGGGGCGCTCACCGCGTGATAAAGGCCCACAACTCTTATTCAGGAGCCCTAAGATATTTGATGCGGGTGGGCTTTCAGATTTTTATGTCCAGGTACGAGATGCTATTTGAATGAACGCACTCTTTGGTGTTGAGGCTTTCAAAAATACTGGGCTTGAATTTTATTTTGATCGGGCTCAACCACGTATCCCTCGTAGCAGAGGCGGATTTTGGGTTCGTGTATTGGTTAGCGGGAATACAATGCTAGTATTTCCAGTAAATTCTAAAACATACGTTTATATTTAGGTATTCCGCAAATCTTAAAGCCCACGTCTGGAATGCGTTTAGTAAAATGAGTTTTTTTAACTTGAACCGCCTGACGTAGTCCTTTGTTTGGGAACTTTCGCCTTTCTTACGTTATTCCTTTGTTATTGCCTTAAACATTGTATGCTCCGTAACGATTTTAGCATTACAATAATGACCATTATTAACTGTTTCCAGTGGTTGGGACAGCTGGAAACGGTGTCCGGGTAAAGTAGGCGTGATGTTTCCTAGGCCCACTTGGGACCGTCTACGGATTACTCTGAATGGAAACTTGTGTCTGGAATAGGTCGTCAGTTTCGTCTCATCTCCCCACTCACCGATACCTTCCTCATCCCGTGTTTTTTCCCCGCTTGGGCCTCAGATAAGGACTACGCACGAAAAAAGAAAACACCGCCCGACGAAAGGTTTTCATCTAGGTTCTTTACATTCCCCGTCGGTCGTCGGCCGACTTCCTCCTTTATGCAACGCGTCTTTATGTGTGTATTTTACCTCCAACCCCCTCCCCCACATTCTCCCGCTTCTTTTCTCACAGGAGATTCGGTCTTCCAATGTCGAATTTTCTCTCAGTCCTTTGTTGAGGCCGTGTAATACGTTTTCCCTTCCGCTTTCGTTTGCCACATCAGCGTTCTCAGGGATGCGCGTGACATATCGCGATTCTCTGCTTACAAGTTTGTTGTGGCTGCCCTTAGGAGATAGAGCTCAAGTGTGATGCTTATTGTTATATCCTCTTGTCAGCGTTTATGTTTCATAGGATGTCGTAGATGTCCTGCTGTGTCTCACAAGTCTTTTCAAATAAGAGTAAAGATATTCTTTATGAATAGTTTTACCCTGATTTACTCATGGTAACGGTCGCTCCCCAAACTGTTTATTAAAGACCCTCCAATGTAAATTGTGGCTGATTAAACGTGCCTTTTAAAATTCAGTTTAAACAGTTTTTTTCGGACGCTTTGCTGTTCTGTTGTTACTGGAACATTCGAATTTATTTGATTATTTGGTTGGAATTTTTGCGATAATGTTGACTGAATGTTTTAGTTTGAAGTTACACATTTCGAAAGATTTTGGGCGTTACTTTGGATGATCGTCAGTTGGGGAGTCTGTGTGTCTCTGCGAGAAGACTTTTTTATACGTCCCTCCCAATTAGCAGCCAAAAATATATCACATTTCGATTAATGTCTGAGAGATATCTTAGCAGATGTACTCTATTCTGACTCAAGATCTGCATTTTTAACTCGTACAGTGGACTCCCGATTGACGAGGGGAGATTATCCGTGTCCCGGGTTCGATTCTCGGTGGGGGCTAACGTGCGAAATGACCTTAGCGTTCGAAGCATTTTACACTACTACTACTACGATTATCCGTGCATGATTTTTTTTATCTTCGTCGGTATTTTCCTCGGTCTTATATAAAAAAATCAAGCACTAAAAGTAAATACGTATTGTCACGTTCTAATACATTCAGGACGTGCGTAAGACCTTTTCGATTTAGCAGTGGGAAATCGATTATAGTGAAACTCGCTTGTAAAAGATCGGGTGAAGATAACTTTTAATGAATTCATGAAATGATCGAAAATAACGATCTATGAGCACAAATACATTACTTATTTACTTAAATTGTGTTTTATATATAATACTTATACATTATTTTATACATTATACATATACATAATGAGAAATAAAAGTGATAATTTGGAAGATTCGTGATAATCCGTGTTCTCTGATTATTATTATAATAGTGCATCGTCTCCCAATTCGGATAATAGAAAATTTACTGTATTTAAATGTAATTGATAAAATCCTCATCAGTACAATTCACGGACGGAAAAAAACGAACAGACGTTGTGGAAAACGAAATAATAGGTTTGAAGCTATATCAGTGACCTTTCTTGAACAAGTATACGCATAAATCTTTGATATGTATGTTCAAATGGTAAACTTCGTTATATTTATTTCACGTCTCCAGTTTACTATAATCCATAGATAATCGACCAGTTGAGACAGTATAAAAGTCATTAGAATAACCTTTAAATCAGGGTTCTTCAACCTATTTTATGCACCGCTCCCCTTGTTATATATTTGCACAACATAAACTTTACTAGCGCCTCCTTTCCTAAAAGAAAAAAAATTGAAGCAAAGAAATAACAAAAAATAGTTGAAACCGTATTTATTCTTCATATTTCATTTCTGCAACTACCTCATTTTACTAATTTTGTATTACAACAAATGTGAAACTTTATGCTATAATATAAATCATAATTATTAATGCCAGCGCACCCCGTGTGTTTCTAAACGCCCTCGATGGGGCGATATCGCCCTCGCTGAAGACCACTGCGGTAGATCAAGGGGCTCATACCGTTATATGCGGGCAGAGTGCGGCCTTTTAACTAACACCAATGCGGTGCAGTGGCTATTTTATCCCTGCTGCTTATTTTCGCTAAATTTCGTATCCTAAACCATAATAATTGAAGGGCAAAAGCAAATCTGCCGTAAAAAGGAAAGCGCTTTTGAATATCACGGTAATGAAATAATCGATCGAATAACTTAAAATGAATGATTATTAAAATAATAATTCAGCGTGAACATTCTACTTTACACGAATACAGCACATAATACATTTTACAGGTACTGATACATGCAGATTTAAAATACAGCGAATATATGCCGTGAATTCGCTCGAGAAGAAAGTCGTACCGGCTATATCTTAAACCACACCGTGTCGTTTCACTCGAAGTGTCGAAGTGTGTCGAATCTCGATCGAAACCATCCTCCCGTCTACATTTCTCTAATTTAATTTCACTCATACTTGTGAACTTTCCCCAGATTTTTCACGATTATCGTCTGACCGCGGTTCCTACGAGAAGAAAGCTCAGGGCAGCCAACCATGAATTTCGACGTCTTCGCCATGTTTTTGTCACTTTTTTACAGTCGCGAAGTCTTTGAAAGGCAACCCTTCAAATTTCAGCATTGGAAATTTGGATGGGATGAGTGTCTCGTGGACATGAAAGGCAGAACGTTCATATTTTCCATTCTCTAAGCACGAACTTTGAATTTTTATTCGGCGCGGAATGTTCTCGTTTAAAACGAAAGGAATTCGCACAAGCGGAAATCGTATTTCTCATTTTAGCACGGCTTTGGAATGAAATACTCTTCTTATTGCGCCCTGGTTCCGCATCTCTGGGAACACCGGGAATTCTTTTGGCACATAAGGAAAGCAATTTCGTATGAAGATTTCGTCAGCTTTTGTAAAAATTTTGGTCATATAATAGCTATATCTAGTTGTATGTGTCACTTTTTATTGATTAACTTGACTGTTCCTGTTAATTTGTATCTACTGTTTGTAACGTTTTTAATGTATCTATGTTTGCCGAATCGTTTAGATATTTTGTGTATCTATCTTCAGTCAGTTTTGGTTATTAGCGTAATATTATTATCATGAAATCTCTCCAGAGGTTAGGCGGAAGAGATGCCATTTTAATCAAATCCAGACGTAAGGGTAAAATATTAATAATAACAATCAAAAAAATATAGCTGGTGAAGGCACCCGGATAGCCATGTCGGTTGTACGTTTGCTTTCTGTGAAAGCGGTCCTGGGTTCGATTCCCGGGGGCCAACATTTATCGTTGTTCACCCTGCAACGCGATGATTATGGGTAGCTATCTGAATTAAGAGGTAGCGGGTCTGGTCCCGAAAATCCAAACACGGCGTAGTGGGAGTCAATGCGCTCACCACGTGTCATTGTAATTGTAAATGCCGCCGGGCTAGGCCCTATCTCTCAAGGAAATGTTGCGCTAGGACTTTACTTTTATTTTATATAGCTATTGCATTATGTATTGCTGTATATGACAAAGTTGTTTATAGCAATATGTAAGTTGTGTATTTATGTAAATGTTATTTCGCCTTGTATCAATAACCCAAGGCTTCGTCGCTTGGATAACTTTTGCGTCCCAATAAAGATCGATCTTCATAAGCGTCAAAGTGGCTATGGTTCTCGTCTTGCCCTTAGGGCATCGTTCGTGTTTACGACCACTGTAAAATTTAATATCTCGTAGCAATTGTACGTGTTTTTCAGGTCATGAAGAAGTAGGCAGGGGAAAGCTTCATCTCGGTGGTATGTGAGTAAGTACAATTGAAAAGAAATCATTGTTTCACCCAAGGCGTGACAATATGCGTCGGTGCCCAAACGCAGACCTGCTGAAATGCTTACGCCGAATCATTCTAAAGTAGGAGCAATTATCTTAGATATCAGTACCATGCGTAATTTTTGAGTGGTATTTACTTTCAAGTCTGTGCTGTCATATATTGATGAGTGGAACATTTTCCATTTCTCTTTTTGTAGAAACTGAAAAACTGAATTTTTCATATACTTCCGCTTCAGTCATGTTCGTGGCTGTGATAATATGAAAGTGCGGTTTGAGTGATGGCGAATAGTGGCCTTTACTTTGGTAACATCTTGTTGAATGCTACGAAAATCGTAGCAAGTGCAGAGGGTTATTTTGCTGAACCTTTTCCTCATGAGGCATTCTGCTAAAAACTACCTCACTTCTCATCTTGCATAAGCCTCATTCCCTCCAGAGCTTTTGGTGGACGATGCTGGAGGGCAAACAGTCTCCGATCTCAATGATACATTGACATATTTACTCCGGGTTTATGTTAAGTATCACGTCAAGGCCACAAAAACACGTGTCTTCTTTTACCAGATTAATTAAATTTGCCCCTCTGAGCACTCCACTTCTTTCCTTCAAACACTTGTGATATAATCAGAGCGTGAAGAATTAGTCACTCCATGCTTGCCCATCATTGATTTTTTTGCTGCCTCGCCATCTCACTTTTAATAGGCAGTGATGAGCGTTATAAAAGGTTCTGCGGGAAGAGTGAACCCCGCAAGGTTAACTTCATTCACGCACTTCTCTTGATGGAAAAGACGTGTAGAAAAGCGTTAAATTGATTTGTGGTTGATTCCCATTGATCCGTTAATGTATTAAACGGAACAAACTTTTCAGTTTAAAAAATATGATATCTTATCAGAATCGCGCCTCAGCGGAAGTTTTTAAGTTTAAGTCTTTTTCATTAGCATAATTCGTGGTTTGATTTTTTTCCTCTGCCTTAATACGGATTGCGAAAATGAAAGCGATTTAAAAAATTCCATGTCCATAGGAGTTTTAAAAATCAAATTGTCTTATGTGGAATGAAAAACGGGAAAGAAAAATGTTTTCAAAATTATTCTAGATCTTACTGTTTCTAAATTTCATCCTACTGCAGGTTAACTCTGAACAAAGTAACCACTAAAATTACTTGATAGATACTTAAGGAGTAGTAGTTTATAACGCTTTATCTTGCGTTATCGTTTCATATTTCGAGCAGAGTTGCAAGCTATTTATAAAAATATTATTAGTGTTACCTCGAATTACGAACCGCTCTACACACAAACTTTTCCACTCACGAGCTTTTTCTTACTCCATTTCGACCTCTAGATAAGAATTTAATTCTGAGATACAAACCGAAGAAAAAACGAAAAGATGCGATGAAAAACTGGGTTTCTGGGCACAAACGCTCGAAATAGCGAATTTCGAACTTGATGTGTTCGAATTCTCATTCCCAATGCATAAGTCGAGGTACCACTGTACTTTGAAATGTAAAAAGTAATAAGTATTGAGTATTTTAAGCGAAATTCTGTCAAGTATTCGTATAGATTTGGACTCTGTATCCTCCATCACTACCTAATAGATATGGAGAAGGAATGATGCTCTCTGGGAAAGACGAGAAGAGAGCTGGTTTTTTTCCTTACTGAGCCAGAGTTCAGTGGGCGGAAGAGTTAAGTTCAGCACAATGATCCTATAAATAGCAGTTTTCAAAGCAAAAATGCATATTATTCATCACCGTCGTCCTTATTTCAGTAGAATCATTAGTATACAACTATGATCAAGACTAAATTCTATCTTATTTGACCGGTCTTCGTGGAGTGACATTCTAAATTATGCATATTGCAAAGTTTTCTTTATTCCTTTATAAACAAGACTGATTATGAAACAAAAGTAATTGAAAGATGGATCGAAGAAGAAATAAAAGGTTTAATTTCCACACTTTATTTATTGTTTATTTAGGCTTTTTAAGGCCTGATGATGGTGTAAATTTGCACCGAAACCATGGTCGCATATATAAATTCTGTAGAAAGTAAACTTTTTATTTCTTCTTCGATTTTGAAATGAAATTCCACCAGATTTCACTTATTACTTTTAACTTTGAAAGATGAATATTTTCCTTCCTGCATCAATAGACAGGTAATAATTAACTAAGATATGGTAACTGGAAAATACCAAATTCATACTTAAAAATTATCGCTTTCCCTTGTTTGTATGAATATTCTGCAAAAGATATTTTTACGCACCCCACATCGACCATTTTTCACGTATTTCAAGGCATCTCTTATGATTTCGCTATGTCTCAGTTAACGAGTTCGCAAAACATTTGCTGCGTGGGAACATGATTCGAATTTTACCGAAAGAGCTCGGAAGAACGCGTTGGTTCACTCTTACTTTCGCGTATGGACCCGAGCGTTTTCCATTGTCTTTTCGCTCCGAAGCGAGCTTGGTCCTTCTTTCCCATCATTCTCCGCAGCACATTTATTATTCCTAGCATTCCATGGCATCTCCAGCAGCGATGCCTGCTTTTTCCCATACTAATCGCCCCGCGTTTTTAGTTTTTTTTTTTCTTTCGCTCGAGTGCGCGGCTTACGAATTTAGGAAACGGTGCCAAACGTGGAAGATTCCCCCACTTGGATCCAGAATGTGTGCCACCTCGCCGCTACTCTCCTCTAACCTTTTTCTTCGTTGTGTGTGTTTCTTGCACGGTCGCCATCCGTATATGTGCGGTATAACACTTCCGTGTTTGTAGACCATCACATTATGTTTCAGCAAAGCGGAGATTTTTGTGTTATTCCCGAAATAGGATTCTATTTTTAAGTAATAGGAAGTGCAAATAAATGTTCCCGTTAGGTTTTGAGTGTATCTTCTTCGTTTTAATGATGAATGTGTTTTAATGATGATGGAGAGAAGGGCTTTCTGTGGACCAAGTCAGGCATTTATATTAGGAGTGTTTTTTTAATTTCAAAGTTAACATATATTTGGTAGCGAATATCTATTATCGAACAATTACAGCAAACGCTACATCAAAAATGGACGAACAGAAACACCTACGATCAAATTAGGGAGAATCCGTCCACCTTGGACTCGAACCCGGTACTTCGGCGTAGGCTTGCATACTAACCATTCCGCCACCGAGTTCTGCTGTTTTTTTTTTAAGTCTCGTTTATCACGTGCAGTGGAAATAAATTGTTTTAATTTCATAAGCGATCAACTTCGTTTTCTGGTATAAAACTTCGGTTTAGGAGTGCTGAAGTAAGGGTACCACTCAACCAAAAAATAAAAATTTTCACCATACTGTTCTAAATATTGATTTAATAACGTTATAAACGGAAGCTAGGATATAGTGAACCGTATGGATTGTATTTGCTATAATAGACGTAAGTTAAATTAATGAATATATTGTGGCGCGTTTGGTGTCTTTTCAAGTAGAGCGCAGGATTTTTCGTAAGTGCTTCTTTTTCAGCTCTTTCTGAAACCCGTAATACTCGTTGAACGCTTGTCATCCTGTTAAAATGTGTTTTTCGTGCTGTTATTTGAATTTTTGTCAAACCTTTCGTACAAACGTTCGTGATGTGAGATTTGAAAAGGAAGGAATTGAGTGGAAATCCCATCGTTTCTTGGAATACCAAGAGCCCTTTTCGTATAAATCTTCCGAGGAGTTCCTTCTTAGTAGATGGAATTCTGGAGGCATAAGTCATCTTATGTGACCTTGATGGGAGAAAAACGAAAAGTCAGCGTCAGGCAGCCTTTCTTTCTTTAGCATATTATTATGACTTCCGTAAGTAGCATTTGTCATATTTTTATGGAAGTAGAGAAATCAATGTTTATCATTCCATTTAAATACTCAGATGCTGGAAATCATTTTAACCGTTAGCTCCGTTGCATAATTTTTTAAAATTGTTGTTCCCATAGTGATTTGGGTATAGGAAAGTACACGCTACTTTATTGTTATTATAGTGTATATGTATTATCGCTGAACTCTCCTATCAAAGGAAAATACTCGACCGATTCGCAAAGCCCAGTAGCTCTAGGTTCCCTATCGGTTAAATTTCTTTTCTTCGTTATCAGAAGATTTCGCTCTCTCGAGCCGAAAAAAACGAACTTTTTTCCATTTTCTTGATCCTAAACCCTTTCATTTTATATTTGCGTTCAAAGAAGCTGTGACCGCATAGTAAAATAGACGATGAACCGTGAGAAGTGGATTTACATATTTTGCTCCAGTGCGACGATATTCCTTATTCCGGAGTTGAGAGAGATGAGTGTTTCGGAACGATAAATTTTATTTCTGTTTGCCATTGTGAGTTAGAGTGTACTGCTCGGACATTTGTTGTAACTCTCAAACCAAAGATATTTGCGGAATCTCTTATTATAATGGTTTTTGTATACTTTTTCCTGGCTCACAGCATTTTCCTTCAAGTTATATCTTAGCAAAATATAAAACTCGAAGTTGCTAATAAATGCCTCAGTTACTAGGCCTCTCCGCTGTAACTTTGTGTCGACTAACTAATCAATAATTATGTAAAGGTACTTTAAGTAATCTATATTGTATTGGTACAATTCTTTTATGACAAGAGCTTATTTGTCATTGCTGGAAGGATTACTGATACCTTCTTTATTCACTTCTGGAGTCTCACAAGTAGACTCTTACTTTATAATAAATTTTACCTCAATTGGCATCACAATAAATGACTCTTGAGGATCTTCCTTATGAGTAAAAAGTTCCCAATGGGTTATTTCTTCATCATCCCTCAGCCTCAAAATTCTTCCTTCGACAGTATCGTAATAGTCATTAATTTTCACTGCTGGTTTGCATTTTTCGGTGATGTCGGCCAAATTCCTACATTTCATCGTTATTACCTTTGAGTCTGCTGCATTGCCGACGCTAGTGATAGCTAATTGATTATTGTCGTTCCCGTATTTTTTCACATTTATGTTGAAATGTTAAAACGTCTTAAATTTTCAGCTTCGAAATAAATGTTCATATTTCCGTTTAAAGTAGGCTCCCGGATAGCCAAGTGAGTAGCGCGTTCGCCTTCGGTGATTTCCCCCAATTACCCCCGTCACAAATATTGGCTCCTTATCGATTTCCGGTGGGGGCCAACATTTATCGGTGTTCACCCTGCAACGCGATGAATATGGGTAGCTATATGAATTAATAGGTAGCGGGTCCGGTCCCGAAAAGCCAAATACGGCAGCGTTGGAGTCGATACTCTCACCATGTCTCTTACGGTGAATTACTGCCCAGGCCATATCCATTAATGGGGTGAAGCGCCACGGAATTTACTTTTCCTTAAAATTAGTACCTGAGATTCATCTCTTTCTCAGAAGTTTTAAATGCTGCGATCTTTTTTCAAAATCTCAATATCTAAAAAACAAAATTTTTCATTTCAATGCGGTTGGGGCCTCATATTCTTGTTTAGGCTGTTGTGGAAGGCAATACGAAGAGTTCGGAATCCTCAGCCCTCCGAACCATCGGCAGATTGTTAAGGTACCAAGAGGTGCTAAGCACCGAAAACCCCCTTATACTATTTCCTCTATTGTGTTCCATGTTAATTGTCCTTGGGAAAGGAACGAACCGAGATATCTCTGCTTCCTGCAGCTTGTTCATTATTTCGCCTTGGACATCTCCCCCGATGTTATTAAGGTTGTAGATAGGATTCTTCGGAGAACTTCCTCTGATAATTTCGGTGATTTACGGTTCCGTACGCGCTAAGGAAGCTTCGCATTTAATAAGCCCCCCAAGAAGCAAGGCTGAAGGAAGTAATAAATGTAAAGGATTCCACATTAGTGGAATTAGGTCTGGGAATTGTGGCACTGTTAAACGTTGATAGGCAGGGCCAAACCTCATTTGAATTCGAATCGTATATCCTGAGAATCTGTCATACTTATAACCTGAACTTGTATGATTTCAGAACATAAAAATATTTATAACTGCAAGAGCCACTACCTACCTATCTGCCGCCCGGGTGAGAGCATAATTTAACGCCCTCTTAAAATTAAATACCAAAACAAACATTTCCTGGTTTGCAGGTAAAATTTTTTGTAAGACTTTGGAAAACCATTGTTTTATGACTTCGTTTCCCAGCTTACTTTGGTTAAAAAACATCAGTAACAATTGGTTATGTATCTTCCGTGTCCCGACATAGTGAATTTTCATTATGAGTTAATAGTTTACGTCACTTTTCATTGTCTTAGCAGCAACAGTCTCCGGAAGTGACAATAAAACACGTAAAACTATTACAAAACTAGAAAAAACTCCAATTAAATCTCTAGAACATATATATTCCAAAACCTGAAGAGGATTTATTCTTGGTATCAGAAAATCTTTTATTGATTCCGATTCTTCGATTAAATCAAATACACAGATATTTCTCTTTCGTCTTGAGTTATCCGTAATTCTTTCCTCTAAATGTTTGCCAGTCTTTAATTCCACATCGTAATCTTTCCTAGATAAGTCTGGTGTATCACACAGAAAACAACAAATAATGTTGTTGTAATAACAATATTGATTGGTTACCTTCTACTGCCGCTCCCTGGTACGAATGCACCCCTCGCACCCATAGGACGGCGCAGCTGTGATAACTCAAATTAAATGCATTTATTCCGGAAAGATGTGTTTACTTTGTTAGGGAAATAGCGAAATATATTAATTCTATATTTTGATTACAATGCGATTCACAAAAGACAGCGGCAAATCTGTGGCAGTCAAGTATGGTATGTTTTTATTTCTTACTTAGTATACTGTGCTTTAACCGTCATCAGAACAGTTGTTTGCCTTTAATTATCACGAACTACTTCCGTAGGTACGCTGTATGTTGGTTAACAATAGAATCATAATTGTTGCTATTAACAACTTTGAAGATGCATCAATAACTTCAAGGTTTATCAAGTCAAGTCAAGTTCGTCGTGGAAATTATTGCATTATCTGTGGATATGATCAGTATCATCATGCGAATTAATTTGATTAAAACTGCGTTTTATTTTACGCACCAGTCAACTTTGTTTTTCAGCCATTGAAATCGCCCGGAAGATTCATTAGCGTCACAGAAGATTGATCCCCTCTTTAATGACGAAAAATTTCGCCATTATGAACCGGAGAGGCCTTTAGATAAAATGCGAGAAACGCCCCCTATCTGGTTATTAATCATCTTGATGGAATCATGAACGCGGAGGTGATTGAGAAATACGTCATACCGATCCATCGCGGGAGTCTTTCCTGCAGGCCAATGGTTTTGCGTTCGTCATTGTATGTCAGGGGTGGGCAAACCCGATGCCTCCAGTAGCCTTCTGTTGTACAGAGTTTCTAAAACTTTAAATATATGAAAAAAGAAATGGATTCTTTCATTTATTACAAAATGTACTATTTTTCAAGTGAGGCATCATTATTGAATATATCGGAGGACGGGAGAAGAGCCACAAGTGGCTCGCGAGCTACAGTTTGGCCTGGTCTGGTGCTGGTCATCGCCATTTCATGTTGATATCAGTTCGCTCTTCGTCGAACCATCGCCTCAATTTGTATCCCAGCCTTGCTGTTTGCAGATCTTTTTCCTCGTCAGCCATTCATTTCCTCAAAAACCGACCGATCCGACGCCGAACGGGCGTCTTCTTGGCTTGATCATCCTCTCACTCACCTCAACGTCTCCCAAGAGTTTATCTCTCTCTCTCTCTCGCTCACCTTTCTCTCTCTCTTTCTCACGGACTCACTCTCTTCCATCCCGAGGCGCGTTAAATGCGCAGGAAGTGACGTATGCGCCAGGGAATGGGTATCCGGGAACTCGACTGAGAAGTTGGCATTCCAAGCGCGTACGCATGGATTCGTCGCTTCATGACCGCGCGATACAATGGACTGGACTGCTGTATGGCGGCGGGCTTACTCGTTGCACCGTCACGGATGGCGGAATGAATGTGCGAGGTTTTGGGCGGAGTCTGTTAAATGATGGGGAAATGCGTTTGAGCGCCGTTCTTCGGAAAGTGAAATTCAAGTGATCGCTTCGCAACAACAGCTATTGATGTCTCTGCAGCCCAATTTCGAATCTCTTTTGGAAGAACGGGTTTTTTTCCTTCAGAAGGTCGGATGTCATCAGTTACACTTTTATTTTCCTCTGTTAACAATGTAGTAATGCAGATGCCAGTTAACTGTGCCGCAAAATCGTTCAGTGATACCTCATACGATGCAAATAATACAAATAAACGTAGAAAGAATATAATTCGTTCAGAAACGTTTATGTTCGTTAGCAAAAACGTTATTTCTCATAAGATGCTAAGTATTAAATGCACGAAAAAAGTAATAAGAAAGGATGATTGTTAATCATTAATGTTTTCGCGCACCTGTACACGCCCGATCATTCTTCAAAATATCAATTAGCCTTGTAAGATAAACAGCAAACGATGTCTTTACGAGGAAAAAGCTCTTTCTTTCTGATCTTTCGTTAGCCGAGGTACTACTAAACGACTTTATGTAATAACAAGAAATGATATAATAGAAATGATGTCTACCTTAATAATAATAACAATAAGTAATAATAATAAAGCCTTGAGAAATTAATTTCATGTATTTCCACGTGAATATCGATTTTGGCTGTAGATCTATATGGTAAGACTAACTGGATATCAATGGCGGAATGAATTGGAACCAATGTCGTTCTGATTAGTTCTAATTCAGATGGCGTTCAAATCGAGCTAAATTTGATGAGTGTTTATAAGTAAACAGAGCTCGAGAATATCTTCACTCCTTAATGAAACTTTGGCTCAACAAACATTATTATCAGTATTAGTGTGTAGTTAACATTATAATTTATTTTGTAGTTCACTTTCGGTTATTTTCCATAGTGCTTATGTCTGTATTGAAAGGGACCGCGGGTTTGATTACCAGTGGATACTTAAAGACGAATGTCGATTAAATTATCGTACTACTAAAACGAGACACATTCATAAAGAAATCACTGATAGAAATGAAAATTAATGTTTTAGTTACTTTTTTTCTATATTTCTTTTTGACGTGCATTAAACTTGTTTTTTCTGTAATATAACGTTAGGACACTTTGCAGTTTTTATAACAGAAATATAAATCGGTTTCGGATTAATCTTGCGGAACCAGTAATGTCGTGTTTGCTTCTGTGAAAAACACTGTGTATCGGTGTTATCTAAGTATTTTACTATCTGTTACATATGAATTGATATACGTAGTAGAAGACTCTCATCTGTATTTTATGTAGCTGATTTCTCATGCATATCATCAGGTCTATTTCGATAACGTCGATTTCATTTATGAGTGAATTTATTTTATTTATACAGGTATGCGATTTTAGACGCGTTTTACCTCAAATACTCTGTTATTCTCATTACTTCATTATTTGCGAACTATCAAAGCAGAGATGATCCAGGGAACAGTATTTCCTGTAACAATATCAATGACCTGGTGCTCTGTATTGTGGAAATTAAATCGCTCCGCACGGAAACCGTATTGGTGATAATAGGTCAAGTTAAGTCAATTTCTCGTTCCTTGCTTCAAAGGCCGTCTCAACTCCAACTTGAAATTAAACTCGTTCAAACGACTGAATGAAGTTGAAGAAATAACGATCGGAGTCCTTATTGCGAACGATCGTCGATACGAATTGGTTTTACGTTAAATGATGTAACAAAACTTTGTTTTAATTTAGGTTTATACGCGTTTATTGTTTTTTCCGAAGTACTATATGGGCGAAGTTGTGAGGTTTATGGTTGTATTCCCTCTTTCGGATCAAATTTTTTGGTTGAGTTGGAATCGGAGTCCAGGGTTATTTTCTGGATTGACCGTTCTTGAACTAACAGTCGCACAAAATTTTTATCAATTCCCAAGGAGAAACAGTTGTGAAAAATATTGGTACTCATACCCAGGTCCTCCGCTTTCCGGGTAGGTATTCTAACCAAGAAACTACCATGCCAGGCGGGATACCTGGGTTCGAGCCCCAGTCATGTCGATATTTTTCGCTTCTGTTTCTCCTTGTGTCTTAACCCGCTCAGCTATACGTACAAAGATATTACTTATTCCCTATGTATGAATTGTTCATTTTTTTAAAGAGGTGTTCTCAACTACTCTGAACTTTTCAAATTTTAAGGCACTTCAGAAATCTCAAGTAGGTAGGTTAGTCCACAGAAATATTTCCCATGCCTGAAAGGCCGCTCGTTAATAAGCTCAAGCTATGTGAGAACAAGTTTGGTTTAACTCCGTAACTAATAAGGCTAGTCTACTTAAAGTGCCTTTAGGCCGCAATTTAGGGCCTTCATTTAATACCCAAGTGTTAGCTGCGGTGAACCAGATGGTAATACCTACGTAGAAGCTGATACCTCCGTAATGGAATTTCTCGTGAGTTCAAGTTCACGCTCACAGCGCGTTCTGAGAGTCTTATTTTAGTTGTTCCAAAGACTCTGCCTTCGTTGATTTAAAGAAAAGAGCTTGGTTCGCAAGTTTACATCGAATGCGCTGGGGTGACTCACTATTTTGAATGCAAGCTAAGGCATGTTTCCCTGCTTTAACCTTGCTGTTTTGCTTTCTGCAGTCAATGGGCGTTATCGTTGGTTAAATAATTTCCTCCTTTTATTGTCTCCGTTTCTCGCGTATTCGCTATCTTCTGATATTTTCGTGATGAATTTAAGCTCGGCCAGCATTTCTGCGAGTGAGTTTCTAATTGAGGTTTCATGCTTTGTTTGCATTTATGAATCAGTAGTTGAAGTTGTTTTGCTAACGATGTTGTGAATGTGTTGATATCATGACAGACCTCAGCATTTATCTGTTAGGTCTTTGAGCTATGCGAGGTGTGATAAAATAGCGGAGTTTTAAAATATCCCGGGCTGTATAATTCAAGTTGTAAATTTTTTTCTGTGTATTGGTTCACATGTCCCTAACGTACATTGTGAAGGGCAGCCATTTTGAAAGCTTAGTCTATTGTTGGCAGTCAAAACGGTTACACGTGTTTAACTGTGACCGGCAATTCTGTATTGATCTCCTCAATGTAACCAAAACGACGTCCTCCAAAATTTTTTTTTTCAGTTTTGGGAATAGGAAGAAATCACATGGGGCCATCCATATCCGATGAATACGGTGGTTGAGGCATCACGTATAATGATTGTGAAAAATCTTAATATTTATTGTAGGTAGTTGATACTACAATATTCCCCACGATATTTAGATCCAAATTTAGTTGAAACACTAAATATCGTGGAGAAAATCATAGAGGACAATTTCATAGACAACGCTTATATTAGTTAATTCATGTTTGCTTAGTGTGTGTAGAGCATAATTTATTTTCAGTTCAATGGTTTTTTTTTTCGTCAAACTAAGGGACTTGCAATGTGTTCTTCACTTTCCCTTATTCTAGTGGACATTTTTCTCGACCTCGTTGAATCCCAATTTTTTAATAGTAAATCTCCCTTGCTATCCAATATTGTTACCTGGCGTCGCTATGCCGACGACATTATTTACATTTGGAAAGGGCCCCAAAGACAAATAGCCCAACTGCTACATTTGTTAAACTCATTTCATCCTTCCCTGACGTTAACTTGCGAATTAGATGTAACTATATTCCGTTGTCTACTTAGGCATTTGTTTGTTCATATAGAAGGTGAATGAAAGTAATTCTTAGATGTCTTCGCCTATAATATCAGATACCGTGGAACATTCTGTCGTCGATCTCATTTTATTTTCGCAGTCTTATTTGTCGAAATAATTAGAGCTCCTAGTTAGATCTACGTCGTCGTCATCCAAAGCTGTTTATTTAGCAGTTTGATTCTAAGCTGCAACTATCGTTTCCTCTCTCTCACCCTTTTCAATTTACGCCGCGATAAGTGGACATTTTTCCTCATTTTAATTTTTAGCGGGCGTTGAAATTTCTCACAGTGCGAAGGACGTTGCGAATATGCCAGCTGCGATCGTGTGCGAAATTTGATTTTCTGGACGATTACATAGCGGGAATTAATCGAAAGCGGAACGTCCAAACGTTTTTTTCACGGACGGACCATTAATTTTCAGTGAAAGCTCAAATTCCTCGCATATTTCAAGAAGATTACTTCAGTGTCGTTCGCATACTCTCCCTAGGAGTGGTGATTCAAGGTCTCCCCGTCAGTGTGTGGAAACAACTCTCAAGATAGGAATTGCGATTTCAATTCCCATTTCATGGTAATGAAACTTACGCGATACATCCTTATTGGAGTCAGTCTACCGCTGTTCACCTGCATTTGATTTGAGGAAATATTCTTTGTCGTAATAGTTCAGGTAATTCTCCGTCGTTAAGCCTCTGGTTCGTGTACCTCCTCAAAGTGCTATAAGATAAGGTACTTTCGGCAAAATTTAGACAAGGAAGTCCCATCTTCCATTGTTTTGACAATAACGAAATTGCTATAAAAGAGAATAAATTGTTAAGCATGCGTATGTACAGAAAACAGAGGAGGGAATTGATTGATATTAAATTAAAATTAGCATAAAAGGAAAAAACTACAAGGTTCATGTTTATTGTTCAAAGCAGCGGTTATTTAATCTTATTTCATTGTTTAACCGATTCTAATATGAGCTTTATTTAAATTTTAGAAAGTTTAGCTTATAAATCGGGGCTGTGATGGATCACGGAAAGAATTAATAATGCATAATTTGTCTGAAATTGACCGATTCGTTATATTAGAATCAGCCACCAGGTATACCTTCTATTGTACGCAGCCCGAATTGTATGCTTTCGATTGTAGAACAGTTCTTTTTATAAGATTCACGTAGTTAAACGGTATTCAGTTATATTCTCAGTCATCTTATGAATTTGGATGTAAAGGTTTGCACATCATTATCTATAAATTTATTATTCTAGAGGAATTCGTAATTATCTACAGGACTCTACAATTCACTTATAAGTTTACTCGAGAAAATATTTTTGCTAGTACCAATTTTAAATAGAGGTAGCGGTTTGCTATCACCTAATTTAGAGGTAGTGTAACACCAAGAGGAATACGAGGAACGTTCCAATCTTAGCGGATTCACCGTCATTCCACCTATATATCTACTTCGGCCTTGTCTTAATTATTTCATATCAGCACCCTTATGTTGTCTTCCTGACCACAACAGTCCCTTATCTCTCCACTTATCCTTATTACTCTAATCATTTCTCTCATATCTTCAGCATATTTACCCTCACTGTTATGTTTTTACCGCATCTTTGGAGGGTTTTTCCTCTGAAAGTGCCCCAAGCTGAAAGCTTTATTTTCCATTTATCTTGCTCCTTATCACAAGCGATTTCAGATGAATGACCCTTGACGAATTCTTAATCGTTGATTTTTTCTTTTACGAATTGCGTTTTGACAATCCATAGATTATTCTTCTTTGCTATTATTTGCCGTTTTCTGTTCAATTATTTAACGCAAGTACTACATTATTGTTGTACTACATCTCAAATACGTTCGTGATTATGGGTTTGATTTACTTTACTTGCTTTCTCTTAGTAAACTTCTTTGTTTTTAATCCAATCTATCACATCACGAAATACATGAGCTGGCGAGGATGTTTCGCTCCAGAATCTTATTCGTTAGCTAAAATTTTCATTGGCAAAAATGCTATCTTCTTAATTTCCAAGTCCTAAAATAAAAGTAAACACTATCAAAAACCGTTAATTTCTTTTATTTGCAAATGCTTTAATAACCAAAGTAAAACTGGGACAATTTACTTTGGTCATTACTGTAATTTTGTGTAAGTTTACCTGCGTCATCAACCTCAACAACAGCGGAAAAAAATCTTTCTTATCCGAAAAGTTCGTTAGCTGGATCATTCGCTATCTAGGGGATCATTCCGCCAGATAGCGAGTATATCCCCGTAATAATATAATAACTCCTTTCTGGATCTACTCGAGGCTTGCGTTGGCGCAGACACTGTAGATGTTAATTTCCCTAAGCCATCTCAGCCTGCATTTCTCAGCGATGGAATCACCTGGCGAAGGCGATGTTTTTTCCCGCGAATCTTCTTCCTGAGGAAGTAACCTGTAGAGAGCGATGAGTGTGTAGGAAATGGGTGCTCTTCCTCCCACACCTTGCCGCTCTTCTGTGACGCAGGCATCTCATGCGTCACTCAGTCGCGTTTTCCTCGTGTGTAAACGTCCTCGCCGTCGGCGAAAACGGCGTATCGGTCTCAGACCGTAGGGTGCGTCACCCGATTTTCGAAAGGGAGTTACATTGGACCTTCCGGAAGGTTTTCGAGTTCGTTTCATAACTTATAAGCGTCCTCCAGCGATCGCAAACTGGGTCATCGTATCGTTCCATGGTATATTGTCAAGGCTCTACTGCCACATTTGTAGAGCAATCAGAGTACGGGCTACAAAGAAGCGGCTCGATCACGGATTAGGAATTGTTTCAATTCGTGTTCTGGCGTATGTTGTATTGGTATCAGGGCCGGTTTCTAAGCGATTAGAAGCGACCATACCTGCGAGCAACGGGGAAGGTCTCATTTTTACAGTAAGACGCAAAAGAAGGACTTAGTGTGTTTGTTTGCGTTATAGGTGACTCACAACTCTCCGTATCTGTGATTATCGACATTTTTTATTCTGAGTTGCTGATTCGTACCTGTAGGACTTTGAGTTATCAGTATTTGCACGATGGAACCAACGGAGGTGTTTAAAAGTAGAGTAATCCTACCTTTATGTACAAGAACCAAAACGGGAATTTTACAACCAATATTACTTCATTGATAAGAAAATCCTTTTAATCAATAAATCAACCTAAAAGGTAACATTCTTTTCAAAAAAGCACGTAAGTGTGAAAAAGTATGCACTGAATAGTTTTATATTCTATTTAAAAATGTAACCGCAATCTTTTGTTGTGATCAGTTTCTTTAATTTAATTTTCTCATAAATTTTTCCGTCAGGCTTTATTCAGCTCTCGAGGCTCTTGAACTGCTTGAAATTTTCCTTTCGTTAATAAATGAAATAATAAATATAACTTTTACTTTTCCACAAATATATTTGGCTTTGCTACCAATGGTTTCGAACTTTCATTTCCTCGCTTCATTCAACTGGATCTGATTAGAGAAGATTAATTTTTTTCATTAATACAAAAGTCATTGGATGGAGAGATTTTTTTAAAAGAAGAAGACTAATTTTTTTCATTAATACAAAAGTCATTGGATGGAGAGATTTTTTTAAAGACTAAGGTCAAAATATACCGTAAAGGATGAGTATGTTTGAAAATTTGAAAAACTATAAGAAGATATTCATGTTAATTTCATCTCTCATTCAATTCCTCCGATGATACTTTCAGAGTTATTACTTTCGAAACATTCGTTTTTGTTTGTCGGGTGAAAGGGTGCATTTGTTGTAATTTTATAGAAAAAGCGGTACAACAAGCTCTGAAAATTTCTTTCCGAAGGACCACTGTAAGGTGTCATATTTCATAGTGTAAGTCGCTAGAGAACGTTTAAAAATTTATTTTCCAATTTAAAAGCCCAATCGAATAGAGATAACACGCTGAATGGTTATTATGCCTTACGTTACCGTTAAGCATTGATTTTCATTGAGCTATATGAACCAGCTAAATTTATTCGCTATCTGTTGGAGTGGTTCGTATTTTCGGAACGTTCTGTATTGATCTCTTCGTGCTTCTTTTCTCGTGGTAAAGGTAATTTAGTAAATCTCGTATGCGAAACGTAAATCTCTGGTTTTCTGTTTGTCGTGATTTATTCACCGAAAAGCTTCCTTCTGTTTCGGGACATCCACAGCATATATATGCACGCTATCTGTCAAAGCTTGCGTAGGAGTATTTCAGAGTAACTCCAACTCATCGTTTAATAAATCGATGCGACCTGTTTGAAATTTAGGTCGTCGATTCGATTTTTTATCGGAGTTTCGTGAAATAGCGGCGTGCCTTTAATCCATCAGGATAAGACCCTTTCCTGTTTGCAGAGAAAATATTTCCGTCTCACGTTCCCTTCTTATTTTCCGCTAATCCGCTTCCTCAAAACAGAAGAACATAAATTCACTCTTTTTTCCATCATAAAATAATTTCCCGTATGTTTCCAACATTAAAAGAGAAGCTATTAATTTCTGGAATGAGACCGCTTGCACTTACTAATAAACAAAATCCCTTACAAACAAGAAATAAGAACCATAAAACTGTAGTCGCGATAAGCACGTTGCAGTTGTTATTTTCTCGTGGTCTTGTTTACATTTCTGAATACAATTTCATACCCGAACATCTTTCTAAATATTCGTTAGCCATTAAATTTAACCGAGACAAAATATAACCATAAACAGCGAAGAAATCTTTTTTAGCTTCAGAAATTCAGAGCTTCTAAAATTCGCTTTCAGAATTTATCATCAGTAATTAGGTATGGTATTAACTAGGTACGTTTCTATATTTTCAAATGAAAGTTTTTACTGACCTTACTCCTAGATCTCTCTGGTTTAAAAATCATACTTTGTTACTACATGTACTGGGCTGAACACAGTTATTCAGCTCAGTATTCACGCAGTATAATAAAAAATACATGCAGTTTAGCATACGTGCAGTATTGCTGTCCAATACACATGAAATACTGTGATTCAGCCCGAAGACCTTAAGTAAAGGAAGGAAGGTTTGAACCTCACTCCCTCTGCCATAAACTACAAAAGCCGTGGTGAGGGAATGAGGCTCACGAAACAAGATGAGGAGTGAGGTAGTTTGCCTATGCATTCATCACTGTCAGATTGCTGTCAGTGGGAAAGTCCACCAAACAATAACTCTATGATTAACAGTTTTACTCTTAAAATTTATTTTTACCTTTATAACTCGTCTTTATACGATAAATAAAAATGCAGTAAAGAGTACATTGATCATTGACGAGTGGCCGCGGTGCTTTCGTCCAGCGTATTCCGATTTCAGCCCACCGTGCAACGGTAGATTACATTCGCGTGGCAGTCGCGCGAGCACCAGCTTTTTCCAACTCCTTCACCTGCCCAATCTTCCGTTTCAATTGCTGCTTTGACGCGTGACGACTTGAGCGTAGGTGCTTTCTCCACCTCCATACATATCAATCCTCCGTCAGCTGTTTCTCTACCCGACCGAACTTAACCCTGTTCCTCACATATATGGCGTGCGAGTTCCTCTTATGGGATGGCCACAATGCGAGGGTGGCTGGGCGGTGGGCGGGGACACGTGGGCGTGGGAGGGGATCTGGGGGCGATGGGGTGTAACGGAGAGGGAAAGGGTGCCAGCGAAAGGTCCCCCGCTCTTTTCTCGGTTCATCGTCCCTTCCCACTGCCTACTTCCTCTCCGTCTGCCGATTTTCTCTTTCTATACTCCGACTTCGGATCGCCCTCACGTCGATTAAGGTCCGTCATTAAGGAAAGGGTTCTTTTTTTGGCGCGGTAAACTTTTTTCGGGTATCCGTGCCGTCTCCGCCATGGTCATGTTAACGGCAGCGATAGATTTGGATTCGTTAGGTGTGCGTGCGAGAAGATAATGCGTGATCTGTGTGTAATGGGATATATGAATTTACTATCGGATTTGTTCCTTTATTTCCTCAGCAATTGCGTAAAGTTCGTCAATAAGCTATATTTTCCCATCGAAAATGTACGATCAATGGAGCTGAAAGACTTATCACACAAATTGGTTGCGGATCGCCGATGGCGTAACGGTAAACCTGTGGGCCTCCTCGCAGCAAATAATATTGAGGGCCTCGAAGATAACGAATGGGACCACTACATCTCTAGGCCCTCACCGTTTTGTGTAAGGCATCCGGATAGCGAAGTGGGCAACAAGTTCGACTTCATTGAAAGTGGTCCCGGGTTCGATTCCCGGTGGAAATCCACGTGCGAAATTACCTCAGCTGTCGAAACACTTTTAGCAGTACTATAATACGTTGTCTAGACTGCAAGATCTCTCAGTAACTCCCAGCGAGGCACACTTACGAACACAGGTAACACACACTACAAATTTTTTGTCTCCAAGGGTTATGATTATAATATTTTGCGTCTAGATTTTGACGGACAAAGAAATCGTTTCTTGCTCGCGAAGTTAAGTTTCTTTTTGGAGACTTGAAATTTTCTTCCAATATGATTCCTGTTTCCCGGGATGAATTATATTCTTAGAAGCTATGTTGTATACTCTACCAGAACAGATGAGCATTGTACTAAAGTGTACCGTTCAGAAGCTATCGGACATAGAAGTTCAGAAGCTATGGCATATATTCCAGAATGACACAGACTTGTAATGTTAAATAATGCACATGTTCAGTGGTGTTTAGTATTTTATTGGAGTTAGGGTTTCTATATTGATAGTATTCATTTCACACTTTTTTTTCTTCAACGTTGGTTTGAGTTCTGACCGAAATTAACATGCACGTGGATTAGTTTACAGCAGGGATAACCAACCCACGGCCGTATTGGCATTACGTAGCTGCTGGGCCGCACCCATCCCGTGCTACGTAATTCCTAGGACCATTTCGTGCATCTTTTTTTCCCAAACCTTGATATCTGAATTCGAAAAATGCACAATGCAATGCGAAAATGCGAATTTCTGTACCCTAGACAATTAGACACAATGGGTACTTTATGTTTAATTTCTATGGAGCTATTGATCTAACGATTGTAGATTCATTGTTAATACTCAGAAAAAGGCTGAAGTAAATTATCTACGGCCTGCATAGTCTTTATTGGAGCTAATGGGGCCCATTGGAGGTGAGAGGTTTCACAGTCTTAGTTTACAGCAAGGTTTGATTTTATGCGTAAAAGTCGTGCCTTCGTATAAGTATTCAAAAGCGCTATTCTTAAGTATTTCTCGCTACGTAAATAGTGCAGTCATAGCACTGGAACTAATTTATTTCTCGATACCCCAGTGGGTTTAAAATCTTCGATTTTTGGGAAGGGAACGTTTTCATTAGAATTGATTGACTAGCGTCTGATTCCTTCAGTGCAAGATTTTATTTTCTGTTTCGTGTGAAGAGAATTACAATCTCAGAATATGTTAATTTAATGTCAAACAATCAATTGACGTTGCGCAAAAAATGGTTGCGCAAAACGTCACTGCACGCCTTTAAGCAACGACCGACCTTCGCTAACATCCGTTTTTCCACCTTGACAGACTAAATTGCAGCATGGTAAGTTACGTGTTTGGGAGAAATAATGCGTTGGAAGATTCCTGTTCCCTTTATAAGATTAGTCGTAAACGTGTCATGCGGAAATCATCTCGCTCTGCATTTGGCGAATTTCATTTGCGTTTGGGAAACTAGTCATTTATTGCAACACGGTAGTGTCTAACGTGTTAGGCGCAGAAGAAACGGGCTCCTTTCATGCAGCTTGTTGGTTTATGTATTACTGCAGTCACTTATTTAATTTAATTGGAAATAAACGCAAATGTATGTTCACTTTTCCAACCCGCCCGAGGAACTTCATTTTCATGGCGATCCACTCTTATGTCCGTGATATTTTTTACCAAAAATAAACAAAGGATAATTCCTTATTTTCCGTTGATTCGCTAAAGAAACATACATAACGTAATATAGCAAACATAAATAATAACTGGATAATATTTAAATATTATTTTTATGTTTTTATAAATACAATTTCTTGACATGAGAATGTTTAAAACAGCATTGCCTGATTAACCCTAATCAGTTTCTCCCCGTTTCGGTATGTTACTCATTTAGTTGTTTATTATTGTTATAATTATTATTCTTCTTTTGCTAAAATGGTATTTTTCATATCAGAACCTACCGATGGATCTTAGCCATCAGTTTATAACTCGCTCCTTTACTTTTTTGTCGTCTTAATTTACCTAAACGATACAGACTCAGGGCTAACCTTGTGGTAATTATTAATATTAAACATATTAAAACGCTCCATTAGAGTGAACGCTCCATGCTACGAAACCATGGTCGTGTGTAAGTTGTTTTTCTGTGGTATAGTAAAAAGTTCACTCTAAAGGAGCGTTTTAATATGTTTAATTTACCTACAATGAGAAAGATATTCTAGTAATTTCAGTACTCGTTTCACTCTTGTCTCTTCAATTCATTATTTTGGTGTCGCTTGGCGAAAGTATGATGAACACATATCCATATAATCGCTTAAAAAAGAATAATTTTTTTTGTAAATAGATTCCATTACTGCCGAATGCTAATTCTTCGTTACCATCGCTACTCCGACTATTTCTTCGTTCGAAGATTGTCTCTCGCATTGATCTCTCTCGAGCTCGTTCCGCCAACTGCTTCTGCTCTAATTTGGGCAGAGCAGCCGAATCGTGAGTGAACGTTCCTTTCTGTAAGTTCTTTTTTTTTTGGATGGTAGAACATGGAGGAGTCCTACTTCGCCCAGTGAATACAGCTTCTCGTTAAATTTCTACTATATGCCGTCTTTTCGATGAGTTAGTCTAATGAAATTTAGTTTTAACGGTGGGAGGCCTTTGTTTTTCTTACCACTCACATTTCAGAGTTAAATCATCTGCATGCATTCGCATCTTTTACCTTCTTTTCCAAACCTTCCGGCTGTTTAAACTGTTTGGGAAAGTTTTTTTCATCTTTAGATGGCTATCTTTGAAAGGAAGATGTCCCGTCGTTTCTCTATCAATGGAAAGAACAGGTTTCGAAAGTGCCTTCTCATTTGGATTTAGAAATACTTTTTAAAGTCTTATAATAAATGCTGATTCATCTTTTAGGAAGTGATGTTCATATAATTGTAAATATTGCCAAAAGGATCCTATAGAGCGGTGTTGCTTCACCGTTTTAACTGCTTCTATCTCCTGAATTCTGTAAACGTGTTCTCCGGACCACTTTGTAAAATATCAAATGTTGCTTAACTACGGTGAACAAACATTTTGTTCTTTAAAACACAGTAAAGTTGTAAAGAAAAATTATAATACTGAAAGAAAAATATTTGCAAAATTTCATAACAAATAATCTTTTAATGGTTGAAATAACAATGTTCAAGCTTCACAACATTTTTATTTAATAGCGACCGGTTTCAGCTATTTATAGCTATCATTGGGTGATAGTAGATAGACGGCCTGAGCGATAGCCACATCAGGTGGACTGATGATAGCTATAAGTAGCTAAACCGGTCGCTAATAAAGAAACATTTTGTCAAGTTTGAACATTGTTATTTCAACCATTATTTTTATGGAGTTTCACATAGTAACGGCTTCATCCATCAATTCTAAATACTCTTTTACTTTTTCTGAAGGTAACTACGTAGAAAGTAGTCAAATTTTATTATAACGCCTCGCACCTCCTGTACAAGCTTCTCATATCCTCAGAGGTGCATAAACCCTTGGTTAAAAACTATTGCTATAAAGATACACATGTACATATATACACAGGCCACAATGAAGCCGTTATCTTTCGGGACAAGTACACTAACGACCTCCACTGGTCACTGTAATCCTTGATAATTTTCTCTCGTTCAACACCTCTTGCTTCTGTCACTTTCTTTTGAGAGTTGTTTTAATTTCCTTTCCGTTACTTTTATTTCCTATTCCGCAATTCCGTGAATCGTATGATTCATTTCTCACGCGTATACCGAGTGAATATTTTTATGATTGTATTAAAATTATTATGAATATCACCTCTCTCCAACGATGTAAAACTCGCGGAATATAATTTCGGAAGTTAAATTTCTGTTATTTTAATAGCTCGTAGCGGTAGTTCCATTCTCAGTGTCACAGAATTTAATTTAATATATCCATAAGGAATAATATTAATAATCAAGAAAAAAGGAGTATGTCGTTTGAAGATTGTACACCATTTACTGCGTACCTGCTTCTAAAAAGCTAATGTATAAAATCTGTGTGTGGTGAACCTAAAGAATGGAAATTCAGATAGCCATGAAGTAACACAACAACAAAATGAAGATGTGTATCCCATATTAAGATATGTGCGCCATGTGTAGCATTTATGCACCAGGAGAACTTATTGAAAAGAGTCTTCCTGTAAGGAATGTATTGAACGAACACTGAGATAGGAATAAAGTATATAATATATACAATGAAGACAAAGAGATTTATCAGAGGATTTCGTGTAAAATCCAGAAAATGGAATCCTTTGATTTTGCAGTTCCTATTTAGTTGTCTATTTACCGTAACGGAGTCAGTTATTAAACACGAGGGATCGTTGAAGGAAGCGAGGATGGCATTATATAGAAATGTACTTACATTCTTAAGCAGAAGAGCATCTACTTTATGCATTTATATATGTATATTTTCTTTCTATTCCTTCCAAATATTTAGATCGGATTCCGTAAAGTAAACCGATTACCGCATTCGTTCGTAATTACTAATTTGTTGTATTGTGATTTTAGATTTTATGTTTCCGTCTAAGGTCAGAGTTCGCCCTTCAGTTTTCATTTTTTCCGAGAATAGACGGTGCGAAAATGACTTTCTCATTCAAGAGAGGAAATTAATTAAAAGAACACGTAGCCGCAAAGTCTGGAGAACTAGACGCGCATTTCAGTCAAGTCATTGAAGGCGATCAAATTTTCAATAGAGCCGAGAAATTCCCTTCTCTCGGGAAATTAAAGAGATTAAAAGTTGTGATAGAGAAGTTCCTCCCGAAAGTTTTAGACCGCATTCCACTCGGGGTCAACTTTCCATTCACATCTTTCCATTCCCTCTTTCCAATCCTCTTAGAATCGATTTTCTTCCTGCGTGTCAGAGGCAGATAAAGTTTTCGTTCGTCCTTTTATTCTGCAGGAAAGTCTATGAAGTTTAGTAACCCTGGGTCCCTAGTTTTAGATTACGAAATTTCCTTCCTCTGAGACGGATGAAGTCCTCGACGAACTTTGCAAGATTGTCATTCTATTTGTTGCATAATTAATTTTAATGGAAAATGTTTCAGTCCGATGGAGTGCATCCCATCTTACCACTGACTTATTAACGTTATTTTTCGTGGAGGGTGATGAAATACGATGCTACCAAATCTCACTTAGTTGACGCACACTTTAGATTTGATTTTAGATTTAGATTTTTACCCCGCAAGCCGCCAGTGGCGTATGGCAGGGGGTGTATTAACACCTTACCCAATCAACCCTATTATATTCTCTGATGCTGTGACCGACATTATTTGGGACATCGTTTTACCGACATGCCTCCCGTGATTGATAATTTTAAATAAGTTATAAATTACTTTTAAATGTTATTTATTGCCAAGGCATCGTCTATTCTCTCATGGCATTTGATATTATTCACAAAATAGTTTGGAATATTATCTATAAAGTTTTTTCACGACATTGTTATGTTGTTTAACCACTTCCCTGACGCACCCGTGGTATGTTGTGGAAGAGGGTGGTTAAAAATCCTGTCGCACCCGAAATAACTCGTATTCAGGATTTTTTGCTTTTTGCCTTTTTTTATTTTCAAGAAGAAATCTTAGTTTAACTGTCGAACGTATTTACCTAATCTAGCTTGATTTCTTCTATCTGCGTTCCATCTGTACGTCTCAATTGTTTTATCCAAAATGTGGATATACCGTAAATAGGTTAAAATTTAAGGAAATAAAAAGTGAAATATGATACTAAATTGTTATCCAAACTTTCTCTCCGTTCTTAGTTAAGTACATGCGTACAAATTTACAAATAGAAAAATATGCACACTTCCGAGTCCAACTTATACAAAAATTGTCAGGGAAGAGGTTAATGTGTAGATTCTTACTAAGCAAACAGACAATATGTCGTCAACGAAATTAACTTTCAAAGTACAAAGTTGTTGCCCATTGACATTCATAGTGAAAGAGAAGAGTTGTAACTGATGAAGTGTTCCTTTATGTGCACAAGAGTTAGTCACGACTCTCATCTTGGTTTAGTTTCTTGTAGCATGTGGAAAATATCCATTAAATACCTCATGATAAACAAAATTACCCAGGAGAAACCGACATGGAAGAAGTCTGTCAGGAACAGGACTCGTACCCGGATCTTCCAAATACCGGTCGGTTGCTCTAACCATTAAGCCAATTCCTAGATGTACGTCTTTATGTGTTAAGTCGCGTTAACCCTTTTTCTCGAACAAAATTAACTTGTTTATATCTACATCTACATAAGTACCCTGCAAGCCGCCTTCCGGCGTGTGGCAGGGGGTGTAAACACCAAGAGTAGAATTACTTCTTTAATTATTATTATCGCGTATCGTTCGTGGAAAAAAAAAGAGTCCCTAAAACGACTTGTCCTCGCGTCTATTTCTCTTATTTTACGCTCACTGTCGGATCGACCAAAGTAGCAGGGGGGTCGCATAATACCAATTACGTCATCCGAAAATGTATTTCCTCTGAATTTGTCTAACAATCGCAGCCTAGCTTCTAATCTCCTTTCTTTCAAGGATTCCCAACCTGCGTCTGTGAGCATTTGCGTTACACTTGCTTCTCTATCGTAGCAATATTTTTTTACCAGTATTATTTATTTTTAAGGCTCAAAAACTCAGTTTATGTAATAGAAAACAGCGCTGTCGTCGGCGAAATATCAGGTTATGAAGGTGACACCGAGCAGTCGTTCGTCAATCTAAGTAGGTCCTTATAAACGTGCTTGTATTAAGATACAAGTCGCACCCCTTGCGAGCACACTCGCCGTGCATCTTGCAAGAACGTCTTCATTATTTTAGTCTGAAAGTTCAGTAACGGGGATGTTGGTTTTTACGGGAAATCGAGTATTTGTCGGGCACTCCCACGATACAAGAATACACTTCCCACTTTCTCCTGAGTGATGATTTACAGCCATTGATGAGGGCTGTTGAGAAGGGTGCAATCTTGGAAATGGTCGCATGAAAGAATCCAGAATGACAGTTATTAAATGCTAATTCCATATCACAATAGCTCACGTGCTTTGAAATTTCTCGAATTATCGTTCATTACGGAGATTCGGAAATGTTATTTTATAGTTTTAGATGGTATTAAGGATGGGTGGGCCGACATAGGAAGATAGGCCTTCACCAATCAGTGACATGTATTCTGGGTTCAAAGCGCTCATGCCTAGCCGCTTCGATTTTCCCGTTTCTCTTGTTTGGCTTCAACATGAACAATGGATCGGAAAGCTTAAGAATTTTAAATGGTGATTTTTATTACGGTTGGCCTCGAAAATCCAAGTTTTCAACTTGTGTAGCGTCATACACTGTGAAACTGTCATAATTCTGTGTTATAACTTTTGAATTTAGTTGTTTCCTGTATTTCCTGTTAACATCAAAATGATTTTACCAAATTCTATTATGCTAACCTTACATTAATAAAACTCCAGTACCTACAATAATTCAATAATATCAATGGACGTAAGAAATCGGTACGATTACTGTAAGAAAGAAAATGTAATGCTTATTTTTGATTCGTCAATCTTCGATGATCGTTTTCGATCGGAATTCAGGAAAATTTAGATGAAATAGATATATATA
>KZ308182.1:1113796-1178096 GCA_000376725.2 Ladona fulva | reverse complement strand
CCTGAGGCTTTATATATATATATATATTACAAAGACACTTAGAAAAATGGTATGTACTTTTTCCACACAATTATTTATTAAACAAATGATAAATAACACGACCGGTTTCGACGATTTATCGCCATCATCTAGATATTTTACGTAAAAATTCTGCGTTTATGATAACTCGTCCCCGCAATGACCAGTGCCGATTGTGGAAGTCGTGACTCCGTATATCTCCAGGTACTACTCCAGTCTGTACTAAATGAAGAGTAAATAAATTATTACGATCAATCAAATTTAACCATCAATAAGCAATGACGAAGTAAATGAATACACAGTCAACCTTTCTTAATGTAATCGTTTAATTTAACGCTAGTCTAGGAGTTCACATATTGGATAAGGTAAGTTAGGTAAATAACTACAAATCACTATAAATTAAGAAGAAAAAAATGAAATATTTTAATATAATATAATCACCGTTATATTATAACGGTGATTATTTTAGTAGTTCGATGTGAAGTTAGTCCAGCGTTTTGTAAGGAACCTCGGAATTCATTGTTTTCGTCATTTTTGACGGCATGGTAGTTAGTTGAAAAGTAGGTATAAATAACACTGTAAAAATTCCACAATACATTTCTTTAACACGACTGGTAGCACAACTAGCACATAGTCATCGTTAGATCTATGTACTAGTCTATGTGCTAGTTGAAACCGGTCGTGTTAAGGATATGAAATATAATATATTGTGGGATTTTTACACGGTGTTCTTTATTCCTACTTCATGGAGTCCCACAAAGTGACGGCGTCTACCATTGGTTATAGTTGAAAAGTATTTTCTCCTCCTCTATGAAAGTCCACGAAATGTGTCTGTCACGTATTGTTTTATTGAACTCAATTTCAAAAACAAATTTCAGTTACGAGACCACTTCGAAGTTTCGTATGACAAATTAGGTCGTTCCGGACACAATAGTTAATGAAAAGCTTTGGATTTCGCACTTTCTGATTTCATGCTCTGTCGATATCCTTTCCCGTTTCTCCCTCCGACCTTGCGGAGAGGAAGTTATGAATCACATCTGCTATTAGGGCGACCGGTGTCTACCCTGGCCTGTTGACTCTGCAGAAATCAGGTTGAACGAAGCCTGTCGATAGTGTTCATGAGTGCCTCCCTCAGGGCGAATTTGATGGGATTAAGGAGCGAGAGTATCGTCCCATGTAAGTTTCCTTCGTGCCTAGGATCAGCGATTTCCTTGCGGAAATTTGAACTGCTGTGACCATTAGCGGGAACACGTTCTTTGACATTGAAAAAAATACATCCTACCGTAGGCAGAAGAATAAAGCAGTGCTTCCCAGCCAATGTGCCGTGGCAGCCTGGTGTTCTCTTGGTGCACAGCGTCATCCTGTGCACCATAAGCATATTTTACCTCGTAAGCGCACTTTATTCCGTCTGCTTTTTTATCTGTTTGTAGAACTCTGTCTGTTTATCTTCTTATCTGTTTGTTGAAATATTATTCCCTCATTTTTTACAGATTCTTCTTTGATCAAAATTGTAACTAACAACCGGATTAACTAAAACGTATGGTGTAACGAGAGAGCTCACTTAAGTTTCTCTGCAAATCCATGTCCCCGCGCTTTTCCATCATGACAGTATGGGTGACTTTTTAAACGTTAATAAGCATTGAAGTCGTGTATTCATTTTAAAAGTTCATAAATATTTAGGTTTTGATCCCATGTGCCAATAAATCGCATCAGTTCGACGCCCTTGGCACCATCCAGACGGCAGAGGGTTAACTGGCTTCGTGCTTAGTGTGCCCCGAAATTAGACTAAATTCGTAAGTGAGCCGCCGATGTCAAAAGATTTGGAAACAACCCACTGGAAGATTCTTTTCGGCACAATAATATTGAAGTAGTCACGTATTTAATCACTTACACAACAATAGGAATCATCCTAAATTTAATAATGGACTGTACCTGATTTATTGTAATTGGTTTGCCCTTCGTAGGAAAAAAATTATTAAAAATGTGTATAGTCAACTTCTGCGCCAGTATTATAATAGAATTCGTATCGCTATCGGCTTCTGTAAATTTGCTGGAGGAATCAACTATCATTCAGCGGAAAATTGAAATGATGTTTTGGGTTTTCGATTTATTTTTATTCAGCTTTTTCGGTAACTTTTTCCGTTAATTAACAGAAAAATATTTAGTTGTTTCCTTAATTTGCACAACCTTCTCCAGCCTTGGTTTTTCAGTTTCAGTAATCTCAATGTTTTGACACCGTGTTTTTTCAAGCGTTTCTCCTTGCTTGGACCTTTTAAAAAATGTCTTTCGCTTACTCTCTTAGTTGAGCGTCAGCGTTTTAAGGATTAAACGCACGGCAAAGGAATGTGTACACGGTCCTCTTGCGGGCAACTTTTAAGGATTCTATTTGTAACACTTCGGAATTTAGTTCTTGGATCCCATAATACTCTTTACGCGTTCCTTTCGCATTAAACGGCGGTTCAATCTCAGGGGATTTGTTAACAGCGACCCAATTCCTCCTTGTTCCATATTTCCAGTTGCGAAAGTTATCGTGTGTTCTGAGAACATAACGATTTGGCTTCCCGTTCTTTATCAATTGCTCGATGATGGAATGCGGCCTCTGGTGTTTCCGGGATTTTTATCTCTTTTTCATTTATTTATTTTTCTAAAGATGGTCCAATTCTAGAATCTAAGATCTTCTTCCATAGACTTTGCCTTGTTCCGTTGTGATTGTAAAGGTGTGATAAAATTAAAGGGAAGATCAGGTGGAATAGTTGCCAGTTCTGATACTTTGTCGACTAAAGATACTTCTTTTTTCTGTTTAATGTATCCCATTATGTGCTCTGTTAGTGTATTAACGGAGTTAGAAAAATTGCGAATCCAGGGGCACATTCCAAGTCTAACTAAGCGGATCTTTATGGAGGTGATTCTCCTTTTTTCAAGTTGAAAGTCAATTTTCAGTTGTGACGTCGAGCTTCACCAAGGAAATTTCCGAATTATATTTATCAACCGGAAAATCTAGCTGATGACTGATCACGTCGCTTTTCGTAAAAATAAGAATGTATCTCTTCTTCTCATTAACTGATATTATCGCTGGAAGAAATGGCAAGGTAATGCTTCTATTTAATACTTCAGGAAAAACCTGAAATGATAATGATCGTACTAACTCAATGTCATCCGGATGAATTTTCATTACTTCTGCCACTGCTGAGGGTTAGAAAATACGTAGTGGGAGTTTTCTTTCATCGGTGAGGTTAAATTCGAGTTGACTGGCACAACCAAAAAAGATGCAAATCAAAGATGAGAAAAATCAAACCTGCGACTCCAACTCTGTGTATCAGACTTTCCCTGCAAGTGTTTCAGAGAGGGTAGCACTTACGTCATTTGTCATCTCAGAGGTTTTCATATTATTAGTGATAATTATTTTAACTACGAAATATGAGTTTCCGTCCTAAGAAGTACATGGAGAAAGACGAATGCCGTAATGTTTATTTTCTCTGAGAGCGCGTAGCATTTCGATATCTAAATTGAATTTGTAGTAAGTGGTTGAATTTGTCATGTTTTCCTTTCTAGCCACTCTATTGGAATTGCATACTCTTTCAACTGCAGCCAATGATAGAAAATATTTATCCTCTCGGAAATTTTACTCAGTGGCAGTAGAAGTGGCAGTTGAAGTTCACTTAGCGTTACTCGTTTGATGCATTTCCGCTCCTTCCTGAGGCTTTCATTTTAACTCTTCTTTTCCATTTGGAGTCCTTTTACGTTCGAATTCGTTCAAAATGTGCTTTCCTTGCCAAGAGCAAGCTTGGAAGTCCGCATTTCCTTTACTACTACATTAATTGTCTCTCTCTCTTTCGACCATTTTAAAGGGGAAGAAAGGTTGTTTTGAGTATTCTCAGTACTGCTGGAGAATGATAAGGAATTCTTGGTATTAACATTTTTTTATTTGTAGATTTGTTAGTAACATTTTTATAACATAAGTCGAAAGTCAAAAGTTTTTTTTAACGGTTTAGCATGTTTATTCGATTGCTGTTAGTAGTTAAATTCAAGATATTATATGCAATGTCACATCCAACAATAAAGTTTCAACTTCCAAATTTCCAAGAAATGTTAGCTCTTAAAATTTGAATTTATGATAGAATCAGCATAGTCTATTATGGAAATGATTACTGGTTGGCTGGAAAGTGTTTCACGAATCTTCTTTGAATGCAGTGTTGTGGCAGATCCCATGCATTCTCGAATCCCACGTTACGTTCTCTTATTTTAAGAGGATTTAAGTCTTTCAAAACTCCAAGCATTCGTGCGTTTAAGTATCTAAGCTAATTGCATTTCAGCGCTAAAATCTTTCATCCTATTTTGTATGTCACGCCGCTCGATCCGAAGGGAAAGAAAAATCTCGGGTCTTTAATGCGATTAATTGTCGTGATATCCAACTCTGGGATGCTGCAAACTTTCTCTCAATTCGGGACCTCATTAAGAAAATGGCAATCCATTTAGCCGGAAGATTCCTGATGTTCCTTCGAAATTATTTTTGGCCATAGTACTTCCTCTTCTCAATTAATCACCTTAAGAATTTCCTGGCCTTTTATGACTATCGATCTAAATGAACGAAATTTAATTCTTCTTTGTCAAGTCATTAACTTTTAGGTGCTTTCGGATTAATTGGCGTCATTCTCAGCAATATTTGTCATTAATAACTTCGAAGACGTTCAGGTACTCTCGACTTTTAACGAGTACCATTAGTATCCTCTTCGATGGCTTGCAAAAAGACTTCGGATTTTCTAATTGATCTAAGGAGAAAAATAAGAAAGGAAATGTGAAATAGTGAAGTGATTAACCTAATTTGATTAACACTTGTCTTCTTCGCCTAAATGTAATACCGTTATCTTTACGGTATTTAGATAGTAGTTCGTCAGTCACTTAATACATGTATATGTCGACCTTGCCACCGGATTCTCGGTTCATTTGTGATGCGATCCATAAAAAATCATAAAATCCTAGTATACGGATCGATCATTACTCTGGTATTTTTCCCTCGTTCTCGTAAGATGTAGTAAATGGAATGCTGTTGGAATGGTTACTATATAGAGGGCCTGTGGATAAAAGTCACGTCAGTAATTTGTAGATAATATGGGTGTAGAAGTTCGGCGCATGTCCAGTTAGTTCAGACCTCTGGAAAGGAAGGTTGGCAAGAGAATAATAAAGATTGTATAGTTTTAGAATGTGTCTTACCAAAGTGGAGGAAGGACGATGAAAACCTATTTGAATTTGGTTCTGGAAAAGGTTCTGAAAGAAAAGGGCGTGCATAGTTAAATTATTGAAATTATAAAATTAAATTTATTTGTGTTAATAATGATATAATTAAATAAATATATAAAAATATGCAAGTGATAAAACCGAAAGACGTATGCAAGAACAGGAAAGTATGGTGGTTTATTGTGATTTGAAAAGGCATTGCATTACCTCAAGGTGATCAGCTTGATTGGTGTGTCATACTCATTATTGTAGAGGTCATTATTCAAGAGTGTTGGCGTGCTCGATGCAACGTACTTTTAGTCTCTAAATTTAAAAGTCGGATACGAAATAATTTAATTTTTATAGTTGCTAAAATTTAATATTCTGTTGATTATCTCCAACTGAAACATGTTGATGATTGATAATGTCAAATGTCTCGCCGTCTGTTGCCAACCAACCAACCAATAATATTCAAACTAGTTATATTTATAAAGTTATTATTAATATTTTCTGTCACGAATTATAAACCGGTAAACTTTTGCTATAAATTTTGTGGATTTGTACAAGTTGTGTATGACTTATTTTAAAGTATTTTAATTTTGTCATTCCACCAAGCATCGCTGGATACCATCAATTTTATAATAAAGTAGTTAATTATTTTCTCAATTATCTCAGTTACGGGTAATTTGATAAGTTTTATGCTCTTGAAGGTTGGAGAACCCGTCCTGTAATTGGTATCACTCTCTCTGCTACTACTTCTACTACTATTACTATCACACATGGGATAAGAAAGCGTTGCCGTTGCAATGCCGCTGTTATCCGAAGATGAACACGTTTTTCTCGTATCAACGATCGATCCGACAAAAATAGGTTTTCATCTGCGGCTTCGATGTGGTCGTACCCCAATCCCAGTTCTTACGTTTTTGTTGCCTTTGATTTTCCCATCTAAATCGAATCCCAACCTGACGCATTGGACGTCTTTTTTGTGCCTTATGTCGTGTTCTTTCTGATGCCCTGCTTTTATTGAGACTGCTCTCGTTCTCAAAATATCGAGTGCGATTGCGGTGAATTGCGGATGGATGATTCTACTTTTTGCACCCTCGCTTCCTTCCATTACTACATCCTTTATATTTCGCCATCCGCTCCCATTTTCCGTCATTTCAATGCGCACGTACTCATTTGATCCGTATATTTCCTTGGATCTGCAGTCTTAATTTTGGTCTCTGGTTTGTATAGATTTTTTGGATTGTACATTGATCTATGTATCATTTATAGTTTCGAGCATCCTCTCGTATTTAATGTTTGTTTTTCATGGAACCTTTTTTGGGCCTATCTATATAAAGCTGTCCTTTTTCTTTATGATTTCATTATTGTCGGCTAGTTACTATTTTCGTTTTAACTTTAAGTATCTGTAGATCTTTAAATTTCATCGCGACAGCTTTTCAATGATATTCTTTTCGGTCTCGTCAACTTTCTCGTGTGGTAGTAACTGTTCATAGCAACTTAATTTTAGCTACATTTTTATACCTCAACACTCATTCTCTTCTCGAACTCGAAGATTTTTTCTCTAAGGGGGACATCCGTTTTCATTAATATTCTTGCCTTCGTTGACAAAAACAAACATTTTGCTCGGAAATATTTCGGATGTATTTAATCTCCAGCTCATAAGTCCAGTTTACCAGTTATACTATTTTATTGGGTTTTGTATACATATGGAATAGTTTTTTTTATGAACTATTCAAGCGTAAACATAATTTTGTGTTATATTTCCTCAATTAGCCATTTCTATTATGTTTTATTTTTCTTGCCTTGTGCCCAGTGGAGGATCTAGAAACTTGCCATTTAAGATTTATAACCTTATGAACTCATCTTAAATTAACTTTTTAAATGAAATTCTGTCGTGATAAATGTTATACATGTATAGTTATCGTTTCAAGTTTCGCAATAAGATTCAAGCTCCTTGTCAGATTCTAGGCAAATTGCTAGAACTACGAAGTCATCAAGTGGCTATTGCCTCCAGTTGATGATATTAAATACTGTTACTATATCATTGACCTTTTCCCTTAGCATTTTCAACTTTCAATTCCTCCTTTTTTAGCTATTTTCCCTTAAAAAGATCCATTCGGAACGTTGTAAGATCGAAACGAGAGAGATTATAGTTTATATAATTAAACAACTGCATGAAATGAAATTATTCCTGTCAAATACGTTTTTATTTTTCAAGTCGTCAGGTCTCAGTCTCCTTGAAGTCTAAAATCTGGAAAGTTTCCCAAAGAAATCGATCAGTATTAACCTAGTGAATCAAAACCACCCATAATCCATTTCTTTGAGGGTCAGAGTCGTAATCGGTTGATATCTTAGCATTCCAATTGCTCCTCGCCGGCGATCTGAAGTGCATTATTCATGATTGGACTCGCTTCTTACGACTTCTGCGTCACCGTTCGCGGGCAGGAGTAATCGATGGAAGTTCTCGCGAAGTTCGTGAAAAGTGCGTCTCATTTAAGTTTTTTTCATTATTTTAAGGGATGTGTACGACCGTAAATTCCGTATTTTGATTTTTAGAGGGTGTACGGTTTTCCATTTGTGGTATAGGAGTGAACGTAGATATAATTTTTACGTTCTTTTGGTGGTGTGCTCCTTAGTTTATCCTTGAGTTATCTGCCGATCGAGACTTCTGGAACTCTTGGCACACTTCTGCAGCCCGAAGCTCTCCTTATTGTTACAGCGAACTACCTCTCCTCGTTCCATTTCATGCCGTTAAACGTGAAGTGAAAAGCATGTTTCGAGTGGAGTCCTTTTCGATCATCTTTGCCAATCTTTCGCTTCTGATAACAAGATACAATTGGCACTTAAGACAACAGAAGCAAATTTTTTCATGTTTCTCCAAGGCGTCCAACTCCAAAACTAGCTTTTGGAGATAACGAGGAAGGAGTACGCCAGAAAGAACAATATTTGCGTGATTCGAGATAACTGAAGGGTTATCTACGGTTTCGAAATATTTTGATTCTTTACAGGCCTCGGTCCTTTGTCTAGGAGTCAGATAATTCTTGTTGGTTTTTTCCTTAGCGACCGCTGTTTCTTTTTATGTGAGCAATGATTGTTCGTAAATGTTGATGAGCATATAGTTCGTCATCACCCATCGCTGGTTAGGAATACAAAATTAGTAAGTAAAAGAATTAGTCTTGCCCAAGACGGGTGTGAGGCATGTCGCATACTGGAACGGATTTATAATTAGGCGCACCAGGCACTAACTGAGGCCTTATCCACATATGGGGCCCCAATAGGGCTCATGAACATTCATTAACATAATTATCATAGAGGTATGGCGCGTTCATGGGTTTTCCTTTTTCCATAAGAGAGAAGTTTATATATTTCGATTAGTTCTACATAGTTTGTTTATAGAATGTTACATAAATTGACCCTATGTAATGTTAAAACTTTCCATTACTCGTTGTATTTGTTGAAATACTACTTAATGTTTAAGTATGTGTATATTCTTGTTGCATTGGAGTTATTGAACATTCAGTGGTATATACTACTAAGTATTTAACAACTAAGTGAGCAATTTTTATCCTAATGATTCCCTAGAGGGGCCTACGTCTGATCTCTGCGCCATGGGCCTCTGATATTCTAAATCCGTTAGTGGTCATTTTTCCTGTAAAAGTTTTCCAAAATAATAGATAAATGGCATAGACTTCTGTTGGTTTCCTAATGATTTCGGATGTTTGATTATCGACTTGTCGTCAAGGGTCGGTGGGCGAAAGCCTTTAAGACGACGCTCGAAGCATAGGCGGGGAAGTTCTCTGGAGGCTACCTGATCCTTGAGAAAAGAGATGAGTATTCTCACGCCCCCTCCAAGGCGCATGCGCGATGATGCGCGAAGGAACTCCTCTCTCTCAAGGATAGTCTCGTGTGTTGCGGCTATCTAACGAGTATGTTTCCCGCATCCTTATCTCTGCTTATCAATCATTATTGCTGCGTCCTCTCCGCAAAGTGCTCTGGTGGCGCAAGGGTATTTGGTAATGGAAGGCGTCACATTGCAGGTTTCCATGTATGTAATCCTTGCGGAGTGAATGAGAGTAGGTAAAACTATGGTGTACTGTTAAGTAAAATTTTTCGAATTCCGAAATGTAGACATAACTGCACACTCGGTTTTGTTCTAAGGCAGCAGTTCTCTAGTTTGGCTACAGTTGTTGCATCCAATTAAGAACGATATTAATTTCTGTTTCATAAAATCGATTTATTATTATATTTTCTTTCATATCTTTATTATTGACATTTATTGTGTGAAGAACCGGAATTCTCTACTTTCAGAAAGTGGATGATCCGGGTTCGAGTCCTGTCAGACTTTTTCATGCCCGTTTCTCCTTGGGAATATTCCTAGGCGCACACCTTAATGTGTGTATCACATATTCACCACAATGTTACCACAGTAACCTTTCACCCTTTCCCAATAATGGTTTATATTGATGATTATTGATGAGGATGAATTCGTTTTGAAGTTAATTTTCCTTCTACCGGACACTATTTCTGTCGCCGACACTTGTCGGGAAAACTGGGCTTCCATCAGGAATCGCTTCCTCCAAAGGTTACCAGATGCACTACCAAGTAGGCAAACAGGCACTCCAGTTAATTGTTATAAATAAGAACTCTATAATTATCCTTGATTGTGTAAGAAAGAAATTTCGAAGTAAAATAACTCATGAAAATCATCGCCAAGCAATGAATCTTGAATCGTATTTGGAAATTAGTGAACGGAACGTATTCTTTATTTTCAAGGCAACATCGCTTTTCCTCAAAGTCGCTCTCTAAAATTTATCTTAATCCTCCAGTTGGGTCCTGCTTCCATACCTCGATGAATGAAATATTTATCACTTGTTTTTTTGGTACGGAATGATGAAGAAAAATGTATCTTTTATATACTTTTGTCTCAGTTTTATTCATGGCTGTGATGATATGAAAGCTACTGAGGTATGAGTTACGCTGAATAATAGCATTAATTAAGGTTTCTCCTTATGCAATGTTACGAAAAGTGTTACTCGTAGAGTCATTGTGTTTCACTAACGTGGGCTTGTACTGCTTATAGCATTCTGGCTCAGTGAGGAAAGCAAGGGTAAACTACCTCACTCCTCATCTTGCTTAGTAAGCCTCATTTCCCTCTCCTAAATAGTTATTCGTAGCTGATAGTAGAGGGAATGAGGTCCCAACCGGCCTCCGGGCTGAATACTTTGCCAACAATCGTCCAGTTTTAGCCGTATTTGTTTTATGTCACCTTTATGAGAATCTTAAGCAGAATTTAAAAATAATAAATGGGAGAAGTTTTGTCTTATCACTTCTTGGGAATTAGTCGCGCTATCGGGTACAGGTTTTGCTATTTTTTCGTCACACTTATCTATTAGCTTCTATAATCATTATCAAGTCCATAAACTAAAATTTCGTACGAAAAATATGAATGCATGAAATATGGGAATGATAATGGGTTAAACCGAATGAATCTGAACTTATGGATTGGCCAAGGAAATGGTATCCGAGGGAACCACTTCCGCAAAATAGTGCAACATGTTTCAGTCATAAGTAACTTCGAAATTTATGTTAAGTAATGTAGCTGGATAGTAATTGTTCTTAAAATACTTGGTTACTCTTGAGTTATGAAGATGCATAGAATAAATTAAGACTTTATCGATGTGGTTTGGCCGTCATTCTTTAAATACCTTAAAGAAATGAGTCTCAAAATGTATTGGCTATATTATTAATCTAGGAAAGAAATGAATTAGAATATTTTTCCTTCAGCGCGTTTCTTTGATTGTTGATGGTTATTCGATCGTGTTTAATAATCTCGTATTGTAACCAAAACAACTGAGAATGCGAGAATACTTAGGAATAGCAGAAATATGTTTTCAAATATCATAATCCATATTCTTTTCTTTTTTCAGTTATTCTGAACCCTATTAACAGAAAAAGAGCAGCAATCCTATCTTAGTGTGTGAATAGTTCCTCTCACTCTTTACTGAAGCATATAATGAAATCTAAAATCTTGACAGCAGTGTGGGAAAAATTCACGCCCTTAACTTTGATCTCCATAAATTACCATAATGAGTTTACTGTGCTTTGAAATACCAGTCAGATGTAATTTGAACTCGTTCCCAATAGTACGAACGGTTAGATCGAGCTTATTTTTACCATCTTAATTGTTAATTTCGTCCTCGGTAGTAAATTGCTTGGTAGTAGATTGCTTATATCAAGCGGGAGTAACAAAAAATATACACCCAAAAATGTCCTTTGCAGAACCTTGGAGATGGTGACTTACCAAACAATAACGGAATATATTACGAAAAAGAAACAGCAAATTCGACTCCGATGTTGTCAAAGTTTCTTCGCTATTGAGGGAGAAAATTGAACTGCTTGGAAAATACGAAGCTTAATTTTCTCATTTACGATTCAGTAGACAATAAAAATGAAACAATGTGATGGATATAACTGAGACTTTGACAGGTATCTAATGAGTAATGATGCTAACTAAAAACAAACCATTTATGAAACTACGAGCGCAATCTCTTGTATTTTCTAAGGACTTATTGAACGACCCTCGTATTCCAGAGTACTAAACTATTTTAGGTAAAGAGGGCTCTTTAAAAAACTCCAAACACGTCCCCGAAACGGAGATCGTAAATTTATCTATGCTCGAATAGGTATGTGTAGCATTTTATCTTTTCAATACTAATTTTAATCACCAACTCTACCTAAAAACCTACACTAACCGCCTCTAACGCGATTATATGTTCTCTATGGCACCACTAAGATGCAACACTGAGGTTTGAATCTAAACAAGTAAATGGTGCAATATGACCTAAGCTGTCGACGCACCCTAAACAATAAACAAAAAAAATTAACGTTCCACGAAGTAATGTCTCAACATATCGATTATTTCGTTCGCTATTTTACTGCAATAGCTTCTGCATATCAATGCAAGTGGATTTTGCAAATAGAATCTTGCACCCTATCCCCTATGAAGTATTTCTATCACAATATGTATAGTTTGTCCCTTTTAGTCACCGGGTCCGCTTAGTTGTCCCTATCGGAATTTCCCTACTCGTCGCAGGTGGGGATATGTTAAGAGGGTGCTATTTAGGCGCATCATTCCTCGAGTGAGCCAAATCGCTACGTAGATCATCTTAAACGGTTTTATGGTGTGTGCCGCACCACATGCGCTTTCTTTCCATCCCATAAACTCTCCGGTTCCAGTTCTCATTCATATCTAGCATGCAAATGAATGCGTGTCCTTCCTTGCACGACTCTTTTGTCACGGCTTCTTCCTATTGTGTGCACCATCAGATCCCCTCCCTCTCGTTTCCGGTGCCCATTCACATCCCGCCATGGTTTGCTTTTCTCTCATCCTGCACCCCGCACCCTTTTTCCACACGTGGATTTCGTGAACGTGACGGAGTTTTGTAAATTTCCAATGGGTCCGGGCGCATAGACTTTTGCATGGTGTTCATCCATGGGGAGTCTGGGAATGGAAGACCGTGGAGCTTCATCCGAATGATTTAAAAGGACGTTATGAGCTTGAGCAGGGTTGATGTCAATATAGTTGACTGTGAATAAAAATTTCGCTAAAATTGGCGACCCGCATGTTAATACTATTTCTCTGCCAATCAGGAAATTCATGCATTTTTCTAGTTAATATGAAAATTTCAGATTTAAAACGTCGGTATTTTCTTTTATTCGTGAAATGTTTACCAGTTGATGCATTTTGCTTCATTTGAATGTCCTGTAAGATATAAAGAACTCTATATACATAAAGCATATCAAGAACTCTATATGGGTCATTCCACGCCAAACCGGACAAAAAAAATCATCACCATTTCGGATTTTCTTTAAACTACATCATAATGTTCATAAAGACTATAGAAGCATTTTTGCCATTTCCTAGACCAATAGTTCGAATAGTTACAAAATGGCGGCTAATCAAAGTTTGCAAAAAAGTGCGGAAATCGGCGCGCGCGCTCTCGGTCAAACCCCCGTTTCTCAAAGATTTTAAAACTTACAGAGCATTGCATACACTTATTTTGAAGATCTAAAATGGAGCTTTCATTTGATATGAAACTCAATTACATTTCTAGGAGACAATGTTTACTTTTACGCAAATTAACTTTTAAAAGTGATTTTAAACTAAAAAAAAAGCCATGTATATTTATGTATATATACATAAAGCATATCAGGAACTCTATATACAGCCCCACGAGACGAAGTCGTTGTTAAAAATTTTTTACGAGTGCATTATTTGAAATCATCTCCATAACATTCTAGTAAAGTGTATTTTTTCTTTTATTGATCATTCAGCATCATTATACCAAACATACATAAATTTTTGACGTAATTAATTCCACAGGAAATCTAATCGTCAGTTATTGTAAATTCTATCCCCCTACACCATTGTTGGGTATATTTCCCGAGTCTAATTAACCTTCTGGATGAAGGCATTTTAAACGTCTTTCGTGTTATATATCTACTTCGGGGATGGCGAGCCTTCTTTGGCAAGAGTGCCATACAACTATAAAGGACTTACATGTCATGGTGGTGATAAACTATAGAGTAAAATGGTGATATTATCTATTTATTATGACAACAATAAGATTGAGATGTAGCAATTGACGTAAATAATCATTAATTATCTTTAAAATTAAATAGAATCCACATTTATTTACTCTTTGGGCTTAAATTTTTCAGAATTCATATCATGGTTAGTACAGTCAGATGACAAACGTTCTCTTGCGTGCTACTTCGGCTACGTGTGCCATAGGATCGCCACCCCTGTTCTATACCAATACATCACCACATATGTATCGATATATGTCAATATAATGACATTATTTCTTAAAAGAACTATGACTACCCCATACATATTTTCTCTAATGGAGAATGCCTCAGAATAAAACCATTTTCCTCTTTCTTTCGTCTCGTATGAATTTTCATCTAGAGCTAAAATCTTCATTTAGCATTGCTGTGTTTCAGCGTCTGATAACGAAATTGTTTCAAATATTTGTTCACGTTGCTGGTTTGCTTGAAACGAGTGAAGTCATTATTTCGCTTTCAACTCGGCTTGTTTTGTTTCTGGGAACTACTTTTTTATTATTAGGAAAAAAATACCTGAAGCAAGGAATATCATCCGAGAAATTGTCTTAAGACATGTCTTAGGAGGAAATTTCCGAGAATTCATTCGCATGTTTGCTCGTAGTCATACCTAAAATAGCTCAGCAATAAAATAGTGCATTCTTTCTTAATGTCATATTTAGGATGTATCTTTGGTAGGAAGTTGAATATCGCCCGTGATTAAAGTAGCTTCTTTTAACACTTTCAAGTAGTACTTATCTTAAGTACTTATTATGGATTTTTCTGGTTAGGTAATGGCTGATCGTCTATTGTTAATGTTCTCGCTTCTCCACTAATTGCCAACAAATTAATATTTGTTAGGCCGACGGAAAAATAAATAAAAGTAAGTTCGTCCTTATTTAATCCTGATATCCCGAACTGCATATTCCAATTTTCATGTATGTAGAGTCCAGGATAAAGGGTTATTAGCGATGTTAGAATTGTCAAGTCTATAGTAGTGTATTTAAGTCGTAATTATCCGTTGTGACTTTGCGTTGAGCCACGAAAATTAATCTGAGCCATTTAGTAATCTTCGATGTAGTATGAAATAACTCACAATTCTAAGACTGGCGATAATTGCTCTCCTACTCCGTTCTTAAGGACTGCAAAGCTATGAATAGCCGTTCATGATCCGGGAAGGAACTGTGGTTTTTGTCCGTGCAAAACGTATAATTTGGCGTACATTTTTTTAACGAAATAAATTCCGGATTCCTTCAGAATATATTTTTATCCAATATTAGATTTTAAGCTGTAATTGAACCCAAAATAATTCTGTTCACTCTCGAAATGTCAGTACACTAATTAGAACTTCGCCCATTCCATATTAGGGTACTTTTTATCCCTTTCTACCTCTAAAGGGACTCTCGTGGAATGAGTGAAAAAGTGTTTTATATCCCACATCGAAATATTCCATGCCTTCAGAGGAAAGTACTTCTCTTCTGATATTTTGCCGCTTTAATTCTTTCCTCTTCCGTCATGAATATTTTTCGGTAACCTTCCTCTCTCTCTTTCCTCGTTTCAGTCCTCCGATTGTGTTATTTTTTCGTCGATGAATTCCGTTTCCTTTTTCGAGTGTTTTCCCCCGGTAAAAGGTGCGTGGGAAAAGTACATGCGGAGTAGGGAATTCCTCCCTCCTCCTTTGGGTTACCACTCACCGTCTCCCTCGTAGTCAGTCCATTATTTCTGGTCTTCTTGGTGCCTTCACTGAAATTAATTAGCATTATTTAAGTTAACAGATTCTGAGTGATGGAAATAATGTTCGTAAACCTTAAGGTTGTAAATATAACTAACGAATAGTTGTTAACTATTGTGAATGAGTCAGCTGATTTAATGGGAATATAAAATCGCTTCGATAGATGGAGATGGATCTGTAGTAATACTGTTATAGTTATCTTTTTATAAATGAATATGCCCTATAGGTATTTCTAGGAAAAAACAATTTTGGAGCTCCCTTGTAAATAATTGAAAATCATTTTAAACTATACATTTTTCTATATGACTTCACTGAATATCTGTCCAGTAATTCGGAAACGACATCCTATGGTTTTCAAGCTGTCTAATTGATGGTAAAAGTAAGCTTATTCAGCCATTGGAAAATTTGAGATATAATTCTACAATTAAAATTTGCAATCAAAATTGCGGTTCTGAATGGTTAAATTCGCCGTCATGAATATTCATCACGTATTTATACCTCCCTTGTTTATAAATTTTACGTTAATAAATTGTGACGAAAGATCTTTATCTTTGTCAATAATAATACTTAAATGCAGCTTCTGAATTATATAATGATACACGGCAAAGAAGATAACAGTCAGCGATAATTGTTTTTCTCATGACAACATGTCGGAATCTCTTCATCGTTGAGAACAATGGGGTCTCGTCTCATGGGAAATTTCCAGACCACCTATCCAACTCTTTGAAAGCAGTCCCTTTCGAGAAGATTGGTTTGTGTCCTATCACGAAAACGTGAGTTTTAATCGGGAGAAGAAGGATGAATACGGACTCCTTTCGTTTACGTAGCGTTTTTCCAAGATGTCATTATTTATCATTTTCGGAAACTCAATTTCTTGTATTTCATCCTAATATCTCGAAAGGAAACGGGAAAAGAGATAAATGTCAAGTATTGAAAATAGCACAGTGTATGCAGATTAGTAGATTGTCTGCATTTATCTCGAAAATTGCTGTTTTTCATCGGTCAGAGAAGAAATTAAAGTTTTTTCTTCGATGTGTCACTTTGGACCTTGTTTTGTATTAAAAATGTCCTTAAAATGGAAGTTAGATGAACCCACAGTGTTATTACAGTACCGTTTGGGTTATCGTATCTTCATTGTCACTTTTATGATACTTTTCATTGAGATTTCCTTCTCAAATACTAGTAGTAGCAGTATTGTTAAAAGTGTTTCGTCAGCTGTCGAATTAATGTTTACAGTTAATTATTTTAAGCTTATTTAAAAGTCGTTATTAATTTTTTATGTATTTCATGCCGTATTCTCTCTAGCTCTCGATGAAATTTTCTGAGAGCATTCTTTGTGCTACTAATCAAACATTTTACCTCCATATTACTGTTGTGGAGGGCAAGTGACCCAATAACTTCTTTCAACGCCTTGTTCCTTTTCCTCTACCCTCCGCTTCCCTCTCCCCATCCTACCCGACGATCTTACTCTCGCACTGGACCTCACACCAATACCCACTTGACCAGACGCCTAAATCCAAACATTTCTGGCGACACAGCATCTCCTATTCGCTTTCTGCATTCCTTTCCCATACGCTTTCCGCCGTGACCTCTGCCCTCCCCACCCTTATGCACCCTGACTCCGATCCTTTTCTCCCTATAAATAGGAACCGTTCCATTCAAGTCCGGCTTTAATGTAAGTTTTATACAGTGCTAATAAAACATATGTATTTGAACTTAAGTTGACTTTAGTTACTATATCCCATGTCGTATCACGATACGATAACTTAAGCGTGCAATACGACATTACTCAGTTCGGTTTCTATTCAAACTCAGCAGTATATCGAAACAAATTATTCGAGTCGTGCCGAAGAGCTGGAAATTACCGCGTGGCATTTAGTCGATGCTTTATGGAATATTTTGCCTTAATCTAGTTAAAGACTATTAACCAATTTACCAGCACTTTCTGTTGATATCTCTTTGGGATACCCATTCTCCTCTCCCTCTTATCCATCCTATTTCTCCGTAAACTTCAATAAAATATTATTCTCCCATTATAAGCGTCTCTTCCAGAGTTGTTTATGGAGAGATGTGTGTGGGTTTTGAAAGAAACTTTACGCCGAGCTTTCGCTACCGTTAACGAAGAAAGTCTGGAAAATCCATACCTTTTCAACTAACTGTCTTGAATCCTTCTCTATCCCAAGGCGTGCAATTGTATCGAAAATATAAACAGCCTATTCGGGCGCGGAAGTGCATTCTCCGCTCTCAGTTTCAGAATATTCATAAAATATTCTTACCCATCTCACGCTGTTCCCTCATCTTGTTCGAAACTCAAGCTCGTATCGCCTTATCTTTAATTTCGTTAAGTCGGTTTCCCCATCGCCGCACGAAGCTTCTCTCATCCATGCATCATCCTCGAGCATTCAAAATTTCTCCATTGTGTTCGTCTGCTCGCCTCGCTGCGTCATCCACATGCAATGTCGATGACATCTCCGCGGAGTTAGCGTCATTTATTGCCTCCCGTATCTGATAACGAATGGGAGAGATTTCAACCCGAGAATTTTTATAGTTTTCGAAGCTCGCCTCTTCGGTAGCGCTCGTTGTATTAACGTCCTCGTCCGTCGCTAGCACATAAGTGTCACCGCATGCCTCACGGCTTCTTTCATAATCATTTGAGCATAAATTGCTGGAATAAATAACCGTCGCTGTTAATTTACTCCGAACACGCGTTGTTTCCTTCAGGTGGTGCTCGTCGTGGCTTAGAGAGTATCCCTATCGAAGTTAGCTTCGCTTTTCCTGGCATGAAAATATCATCTTATATCATTTATCCTCACTCGACGTTCTTACGTTATTCTCGAGTATTTATCTTGGGGAAAAGCGTTGGATTTCTTTGACGCGTTAGCGTAGTTTCTACTTACATGACTCACGAAATTTTGCTGGAACTTATAGAAATTTCACAGAGGCGTAGCCCAGGGGGTGGTTTTGGGGGCTCAGCACCCACCAAGAGAACAGATACAATGATAAACGAAAGCATGCGAGAGGGTGGTCACTAGCATGTATGCGAAACAAACACCGCTGGAGACTCGCAGGGTATACACGTTAAAATAAATCAGTTTAAATTTTGGGAGAAAAGTATCACCGCCCCTGTATTGTTGGGAATTCAGTGTAAACTCTATGGGACTGAAAAAAATCTTCCCCCGTAGACAAATCCTGACTAAACCCCTGGAAGTTCATCATGCAAGCTCTTCAGCTCTTGAAAGAAAGTACTGGGAAAAAAGCGATAACTTTTTATAAGCTCTCAAATATCAAAGGAAACACGCGAGGATTCCAGAAAATAGGTAAAAAGATTCTTTCTCCAGCCCTTAGTTTTCTTTAACTATTTTTTGAGTTGTGATCGCCAAGTCAATTAAATTCGTGTACATCAACCTTCCGATTTTATCGGGGATCTGATATTCAGTTAGGGCGCAGCTGTTTTATTTTAGCGCCTCTCAAGGTTTCACTTAATTTTTATATCGGATTTGAATTATTTTCAGCCATTAGTTGTATTGTAGAGTATTTTTAATTAACAGGAGCAAATGGAATTTAACTTATTTTAACCCTTATGGAGAACATTTCAGTGCTTGCGGAAATGTATTCCATGGCATACCCTCTGTTACTGTTGTGTGTGCAGTTCTATGTAAAGTCATTAGCCCGAAAGCTGCTAATTTCATCAATCATCCTCTTCCCCTCCACCATCAGTTACCTATAGGCTTTTAGAGTGATGAGGCGTATCAGGTGTGATGAGGAATGAGTGTAGTTTGCCCTCGCTTTTCTCACCGAGCCATAATGCTACAATGATCGCATTGCTATAATCACTTAAGTGCATCACAATGACCCATTCAATAACACTTTCCATATTATTAACTCAGAAGAAAACAAACGAATGCATTAATCAGCATTTCGGTTGCTCGGATATTATCGCAACCATGCGCAAGACTGAGATAAAACAAAATGAATTTTCCTCTATCATGAAGCGAAATGAAAATTAAAAATATTACATTCATCAAGGTTATTTTATCTTTAAATTCTATCTTAATCCTAATTTATCCTCCTTCCTTCGATCGATCTCTCTATATTGTTATGCATAATAACAATATAGAGAGGTATATGTCTCTGGATTCATTAAACGTTGAAATTATATGCCAAATTTTCATCTTCTCCCCTATATATATTCATACAATCGTCTTGATTGGGCGAAATTTAGACTAGAGTGTCCCATCTTTCATTTAAACTGTCACAATAATATATATACAGATACGAAATTATAACACGATATAAGATATTAAACTAAAATAAATAATTTTTTTAACGAGATCGGTGGAAATAGAAAAGAAAGATTGGATTTTTGGGGGTAAAAACTGATTTTTTATTACAGGAAAAAAATTTTACCACGGAAGGAAAACAAAAAAAAAATAGAATGGAGGTGTGAAAATCCTGCGAAAGTTGCAGGAGAGAGATAGATTAGATAAAGGATAGTAAAAATTACAAAAGTTGTAATCGTATACAATAAATATCTGAACATAATTATTCTTCTTCAATGAAAGTCGAAGGTAAATATATAGGTTAAATCTGTTAAAGCTCGCATGCGCGAGGATGGGCATCTGTGGGCCAGGTCCAGAGCTGCGCCCAGCCTATATGCCGTCCGAGTGCAAACATAATTTGCCGCCCCTTAAAATTAAATACCAAAACCATACATACTCTTATTTGCAAGTTAAGATTATTTTTAAGGCTTAAAAAAATATTATTTAATGACTTCGTCCCCCAGCTTACATTGGTCACAATACATCAGTAACAATTAATCATATTCCGTAACCCGACATAGTTAATTTTAATTATGAGTTAATAGTTCACGTTACTTTTGGTTATCATAGCAGCAACGTCCGGTAAACAAAACAAAATCCGGAATTTTTAATAAAACCCTCTAAGCTATTTGCAAATTAGGAAACACTCCGATCAAATTCCTAGTAAATATTTATTCCAAAACCTGAAGAGGATTTGTTCTTGGTTGTAGAAAATCTTTTATCGATTCTAATTCTTCGATTAAATCTCCTGCACTAATATTCCTTTCTCGTTTTGAGTTATCCATAATTATTTACTCTGTTTGCCAGGCTTTAATCTCACATCATAATGGTTATTTCCCCCCAGGAAATCACAAGGATAAAGGAAAGGAAGGTAACTTAGTAGGTTGTAAAACCTACGAAAAAACTTCGAATTGGCTTAAAAAAAAAACTTTTTCACACTTGTTATCACATCATACTCTTTCGTTGATAAGCTGTGTATATCACACAGAAGGTAACAAATAATGTTGTTGAAATAATGGTTGGCTTAGTTTCTGTCGCCGCCCTTTAGATGCCGCCGCCCAGGTGTGATGCACCCAGGGTCACTCCCACCCTATCTGCCGCCCGGGTGCGAGCATAATTTGCCGCCCCTAAAACTAAATACCAAAACCCTACATTTCCTGATTTTCAGGTATAAGTTATTTCTTAAGACTTTGAAAAACCAGTGTTTTATAACATCGTTCCCCAGCTTGCATTGGTCACAAAACATCATTAACTATTAATTATGCATATTCCGTATTCTGACATAGTGAATGGTCATTATGAGTTAGTAGTTCACATTACTTTTGATTATCATTATCTTAGCAGCATCAGACTCCGGGAATTGTCAATAAAACACGCAGTACTATTTGCAAATTAGGAAAGACTCGGAACAAATCTGTAGAAAATATGTATTTCGAAACCTGAAGGGAATTTATTCTTTGTGCCAGAGAATGTTTTATTGATTCCAATTCTTTGATTAAATCCACTGCACAAATATTTCTTTCTCGTCTTGAGTTATTCACAATTCTTTCCTCTAAATGTTTGCTAAGCTTTTCTTGCTTAATTTCTCATCATAAACTTTTATAGTTAAGTCGTGTGTATCACAAAGAAAGCAAATAATGACGTTGTAATACTAATTATAATAGATCGTTACGCTTCTGTTGCCGCCCTTTAGATGCCGCCACCCGGGTGCGATGCACCCCTTGCACCCATAGGACGGTGCGGCTCTAACCAGGTTCATCAAACAAATAAATAGTCTCAAATTAAATCCTCATTTCGATGAATAACTGGATGCACTAACGGGTGGGCAAAAAATTGCTGCTGGTGCGCGTAATGCACCTTCTCATGCTTTCTCTTCAACTGATTGTAAGTCAAGATGCTGATGCATGCACGGTTCACTTCTTCAATATCGTCATTCTTCCGCGAAAACATCTCCAAAACTCGAGCTTTCATCATCTCATACGTATTTCTCAGCCTCTCGAAAACTCCTCTTGCGTTACATTCATAAGCGACGACTCATGCGTTACCGAAATCCCCGTTCATTTTCTCGGAAAGCGGCGGCGAAATCGTGTCGGCCCACGAAGGACTCACCCGTGTACGGAGGCAAATATTTACTCGCGTACGTGTGCGTATTGCGGAGAAATCGGCAGCGATGACGTCACCGCGATCGCGCTTCCCCCGGACAGACAGAAATGCGTGAGAGAAAGGTTAGTCGTCGTCCGCGTGGGTGGACGGAATTCCAGAGGGTTGGAGGACTGAATGGAGGGCGTGTTAGGGAAGTTTCGAATTGGCTCCTTCATTATTCCGAGCCGTGAAGGCGGGCAGTCTATTTTCGCAACTTTTCTTTCCGGTGGGTTGTTTGGGGAGGAATTTATCGAAATTTTGCGCTTCATAGGGATATTTCTCCCTTAAGATAAATTTTTTTGTGATTAATGTTCTATAGTTATGCATTATCGTTAAATAATACCGCAGAGAATCCCGCCAGCCCGGGGGAAATCGATATGTTCAACGCCCTCCGATTAATATTCTATCCGGATGCCGGTTTGAACCTCAAAGGTCATGAGCTACCGAAAGCTCAGAGGAGGGAATGAGGTTTTTGGGAAGGATGAGGAGTGAGTTACTTTGCCTTTGCTTCTTCACTGAATTATAATACTGTGAGCGGAATGAGTTCTCTTATGTGAAGCACTATATCCCTTCGAAAAATTCTTTTCATAGCATTCAAGAAAAAAAGACCAAAATGAATGCCTTATACAGCATTACTCAAACCTTTCATAGCTTTTATATTATCAAAGGCGTAGACAAAACAGACGGAGGTATGTGAAAGAGACATTTCTTCCATCCGGTACCAAAAGACAAATTATAAAAAACCATTTATGAAGTACACAACATCCATCGATCGATAATTATCTCCATAAACTAGCGATTAAATATGCAATGCATTAAAGAAGAGTGAAGACCAGTAGCTGATATAAAGTAATGATTGTAATGTGGGATCAAATAAACGGACGGATGGGAAAGTAAAGCTCAGAAAGGTATCCCTCTGGAAAACTGGCTTAGAGAGAGAGAGAGGGAAGGTGAAGACCCTGTGAATTCTATTCTTTGATTCATACAAGGGAAAGACCTAATGCCATTAATGAGCAGGAATCAGAATGGGTATCACAGAGTAGCTAGTAGCGTTGTTTTAAATCGTGCTTTTACTGGTGTATCCTATGTATTGAGGATTTAAATATTCGCATTAATTTTTTATTTAGCTCCTTTTGGTTGGGGGTAGGTTTCCCTCTAAGCTGCGAACCTGGGCGGCAGCTTGTTAAGTGTCGCCCAACTAATTTATCGAGCGGCTATCATTTATTGAAAACATCGATTCTTGAGTCTTTGCTTTAGTCTTCACATATATATTAATGATTATATTGTGAAATTATTATTGACGATATTGTGAAATGTATATTTGGGTCACATGACTCATTTCGTCATTTAAATAATAGAATAATTGAAACTCAAAACTCCTCCCTAATAAATACTGGCGCAGCTCGCAGCAGCAAAGCTCCCGCACTAATTTTCTTGCCGCCCAATGGTTGGAGTCGGAAATCGTAAAAAATATATAATTCCTTTGCCTTAATGTCATGTGCTTTTTATTTCAGCCTTATGGCTTTGATAACGACTTAATTGTTGCTCTTGTTGTTTGACTTATTTGATACTTTGTCTTCCAAGACCTTCTTTTCTGCGGTATAAAAACTATATACACCTGCATTTATTAGATGAAAACGTATCTATTTGGAGAGAATCCTCTAGGGTTATTACGTAAATTCGAAACCAGAAATCGAGCCCCTATGCGAAGTCCTGCCGAAATATTCATACCGTAGACTTAGGAAGGAATTGCTCACGTGGTCGGACGGATGGCGTATCCCTTCGAATGTGACGTCATTTCGAATCATACTGCCGAATTCGAAGCTGATGATTCGAGTACAACGCTTGCGCGGAAACCCCCTGGTAAGTTATCGGGAAACCGACGATTCGGACGCCGACTCGGTACTATCTTCGTACTTCGGTTTTTCATTTCGCGGTGTACGTATCACATAACCACCGTTTTCACGTTTTCCAAGAATGTTTTCCTCATTTTATTCGCCGGGAAAAATCACGTCTTTTTATGTGCATTTATTTATTCAGAATGACTCATCCTCAAAGACGTTACTTCGCTTTCTGTAAGTCATTACTCTTTCTGAAATCCAGAAGGAAAGTTATGCTGGCGAATTCATTTAAAGAGAGATTAATTCATGTTACACGTCATAAGAAGCGATGGTTCACGGGGTATAGCTGTAGAAACCGGTGACTTAATTATTTCATCATCGCCTTCTTGGATTTACCATCCTAGCGGTGTTCATGGAAAATTACTTGTTGTTATTATTCTATACAGGCATGATTGTAAATTGGCTGGGACACGTCAAAGCAACGTTCCACTTCGTCGGTGGTGTTCCGTTTGGGAGATTTTCCATTTTCCTGCTTTGTATACAAATTATGCGTCCTTCACCGGTAGTAATTTTACTTTGGGGTACTTTTATCGAGCCGTTACAATTTCATTAAATCTTCCATCCAATCTGTGGTGCTTAAATTCTTCACTTGATCACTAAGCTTGAAACTTTAATCATTTCCTCAATTAGAGTATTTTTTGTAAAACTGCAAAATGTTGGACGTATGTGATTTTTCTCATCGATATTTTGTGACGTGGGATGAAATTCATTTATTGGAAGAATGATTTAATGTTAAGTATCAAGTATTAGCAGACGAAAAAGAAGAAAAAATGAGAACAAGATGAAAGATTAAGAAAGAATATATGTTCAATGGTTTGTTTCTACGGCTGCGTTTTGATCGTTGATGCAGTTAAGTAATGGCTTGTTGATTCTTTCATAAGAGGTTTGGGAACACACTAGTGTATTGCATTCTGTACTTAGCCCAGGGGAGGATAATTCCTGAGGTAAAATGAAGTCATAGAAACTTACAATAGAGAGAAGGGTCTTTAAACAATAATATTGCGGAGTGTAATCCAGATAATGACACAAATAATGGTCTCATTGATGTTTCTTTTGGGTTCTTCGCATGGCATGATTGAAGATGTTTTGCGAGCTAGTATCTTGCTGTTCTGTGGATGAAACTTTCAACGCTAGTGCCAAAAAGTTCATCCGCTCTTAGCTTATTTAATAATTCACTGACTTTTGATCGATTCCATAAATTTTCATTTACGACAAATGATGCATTGAAAATTAATCTATTACAAATTTTTTTCGGATAATTTTCCATGGGGAATTTTTTAGTAGACACTTCACTGACTGTGAATGAACTGACCTGGCTTTAAGATGCGGATAAAGGGGGATTTATATTGACTAAAATATTGGAGTTGATTTTTTCATATTTTGTGACTTATTTATATCGATTGTATTTTATTTTTGTGTCGCCATCAGAATCTTCCTTTTATAATGCAACAAGGGATAAGACTTTGCGCTTCTAAAGACGTAATTTATTTACTAACTGTTTCGTTTGCCTACTAACGTCATCAGATCTTATCATTCTGCTCAAGACTTAAATCAATACCTCACGCTAAGTAAGGGCGAATTAAAACTCAACAAATATTTCTTAAGAAAATATTTCTGACGGCACGAATGTTTTGTTACTGGCGTTAAAAGTTTCATGTTCCGGACAGAAAAGTTAGTAGTTTAAGCAGAATATCTTCAATCATGCCTTATAAAAAACCCAAAATAAACATTAATGTGACCATTATTTGTGTCATTATCTGCATTAGACTCCGCAATACTATTAGGAGCTCAAAAGGATTTTTAAAGACCCTTCTCTCTTTTCTGTAAAGTATTCAGCCCGAAGGGCTGTTGGGACCTCATCCTCTATACATCAGCTAGAATAGTTAGGAGGGAGAAATGAGGCTTAATAGGGAAGATGAGGAATGGGGTAGTTTGCCCTTGTTTTCCTCGCGGAGCCAGAATGCTGAAACCAGAACAACAAGTCTAAGTTACTGAAGCACAATGACTCTACGAGTAACACTTTTCGTAACATTGCAATTAATGCTATTATTCAGCATGGCTCATACCTCAGTAGCTTTCGTATCATCACAACCACGAACAAGACTGTGGTAAAAGTATGTAAAAGATACATTTTTCTTTATCATCTCGTACCAAAAGACAAATGATAAATATTTCATTCGTCAAAATATGGTAGCATGGCCCCTTCTTTCTATCATAGGTTTCTATGCTTTCGTTTTATCACAGAAATGTCACTACTTTTGGTCTAAATAATAAAGGACTTTATTCAGGGCGAGATTGAGACTATATAAATACAGAATGCAATAAACAAGTAGGTGGTCCCAACCTATTTTTAAGGGTAAGGTAACCAAATTTATGTTTTCAAGTTATTCCTTATTATTTCTAAGACCAACCGACCACAACTATTGGGGTCATTGTGCAGGAAATGCTTGATTTCGACTTGTTTTGACTGTTTATTGTACCGATATCACATAATTGCAGATCAGGAAACTCCCAGTTGTATTTTTATCATTTGGAGTCGTATGTTTCGGAATAATGTGTAGTTTTGCTTATTTTCCTCTTATTATGTTTGTTCCAAGATCATTTCTCTTGCATTAAGTTAGTTAAAGAAATACCTCATGTAAAATAAGTTTTACGAGACCTAATTCACGAATGTGAGATAAAAGCGTGGGCGGATTTCAGCTGTCAGAGACCCTAAGCGCAAAAATAAGATTTAGGCCCCCCCACAAGGAATTATAATAATAATGATGATAACTTGTCTTTATTTATGGGCGAGATTGAGACTAATTAGTCTCTTCTTACATCTAACCCTTAGTCATTGTACATAGAAAGAAAGAGGTATTGGGAGTTAAACTAAAAAGAAGGCAATAAAAGAAGGAACTACTATATGTGTTTTTTAAAAAAACCTAAGTCTGCATTTAGGAAAAAAAATAAAATAAAACCCATATAGTATTAGGAATTATGAGAGTAAATATTCGAATTTCTTCATAAATTACATATAAATGCATGCCTTAGAAAACTCACTCGCCTCACTACGGCAGTAATAAATAAAAATTGGCTTATAGGTAGTACTTCTATAAATTACAATGAACGGATATCCTTTAAATTACACAATGTAATAAATTATGTAACATATTCTCCAAACCTATTTACAGACTTACTCAAAGATATATAAATCTTTCCTGAAGCGAAAAGTCAGAACGCGTCGTACCTCTAGAAAGATTGAAATCATTTGTAGTTCGTTACTGAATGCTCATAAACACAGTATTATCGAGGCCTCAAATATGGATGAGGTCCTCAGCTAGCGCCTATTGCTCCTATTTATGATTCCACCCCTGGATTAAAGTATGGTAAATGGTTCACAAGGGTTTTTCTGGAAATGTCATCGGCAGCAGGTGTTTCTGACGTGACGTAACGTAGGAAAGAATGGCTGTCAATTAATGGCCATTCTTAGAAACATTACGCAACGACTGCCAAAGAATAACGTGCCATCCCTCGAACGTTGCGTGCCGGTCCGCGTCGTCAACGCAGCGCAAATGAAGATTCGCACAAGTGTGAGATAAAGGGCATTCACACCTGTCGTTCCCTCGTTCAACTGCTGGTCCTTAAAAAAATACTCGAGAAGGCGCGTTTGGCTGTTGGAGAGGATAGGAGCGGGGCATTCCTTTCGGATTACCGCTGAGACGTGGCGGTAGACGAACTTTCCGTTTTATTCGGGGGAAGTTGTTAAGTGTCCGTTATTGGCCTGGCTTTTTCGTGAGAGCGCGGCATCGCGGACGTACGATGCGTTCCGGTGATGCTCTCCTCTCAAAAGAGAACCTATTATCGCCAGTCACGCCGCCTGGATGCTCGTCACACTCAATCGTCTTCTCCATCATTCCTCGCTATTCCACCACTGGGTCAGCGCGAATTTTCGCGATTATGAATGGTTACGGCTTGGAATCAATTAAGGAAGACCACTTCCTATTCCTCACTTTTTTCTCGTGATTTCACGATGGAGTTATTTTGTGGTTTTGTGGCGTGGCAAATTGTTGATAGACACATTTAGAAGTATCAGAGTTGCTATTATTAGTGCACTACCCAGTGGGAACCGCTCAATATATAACATTAAAGTTCAATTAGAAATTCTGTGTAAACTAAAACTAGGAAATGGTCGAATGAACTGAATATTTGCGTAATGCGATAGTATATTTTCCCAAATTCAACCCATCTACGGAAGTGATTTAACCATGGCACCACCATCTGGCTTATTACTTTCCGCCAAAAGAAGAAATTTGGCTTTGGAAACGAGGCAGTTAAACGATATTCTAGCGGTGAGAAGAGATAAGCAAGTTAGGTAAGAAAGTTTAAAAGAAACTTAGGTAGATTTAATAGTAATTCTTTGTATACAACCTCTAAAATTGCTGAAATTATCATTAAAAAGCAAGGATTACGTTTTTTTTTCATTGATTCGGTGTTGCAAGCTCTCGTTCTAGAGTCTGATCCTATGAGAATATTCTGAGGATATGAAAAGTATGGGTGAAGTATATATATGAAATCTATATCTAATTTTCCTCGAGAAAATTAGATATATATTTTTACCTAAGAAGAGGCCAATGGAAATTATACTCATCTACTAGGATTTTTAATTATTTAAAATTAAAGGGGGATTAATCAAAAATAGATTCTCAAGGAATTTTAAGAACATCGATGTCATTCCAAATGACTAAAAACCATGCTAAATGCTGAAATTCTGAATGATGCTGAAAAATGCATCGTCGTACGTAAATTAATCACTCGTATTTTATGTTTAAATAAACATTCTTTGTGAATCATAAAAAGTAGCTTAAATTTTTCCAAAAATCTTCATCTGCGGCCCGCGATCATTTTCATGTCCATGCGGACCTTCCCTTCTCTTGAGTTATGCAGGCCTGCTCCAGAGCATGTTGATAAACACTGGTTTTAACGTATGATTGCTGCTTCCGTACACCCTCTATTTATGTTCTTTGGTGGAGAAGCGGACACCCAACCCAACCCCAGCGTAACGGGAAAGAGCAAAACCAGGAAAAACGTAAAGACAACAACACATTCTCTTAATGACCTGTAGAGCAGGAACCTAATGTATTTCGTGTTAGCGTTGTTGCACCAAAGTTTACAGGATAACTAGGACTCCCTTATTAGAAAAGAATTAAACAAGAAGCGGTCGGAAATCACAAGCGCAAGACCTCGTTAGCGGCAATCCGAGGTAAAGGGAGCTTGGCATGATTCTTCGTTGCGTTGGCATTGGAACGGACGATCTTGATTGCGAGGGACCGGGTTCCGACCCGCGCCACGGTGCATGCCTTCTTGTTCACCGCTTCGTTCCGCAATTAATTATCATCCTCTGCCTAGCTCGCGGTCGGTGAGCTCAAAAGATGTAGCGATTGTCTGTGTATTAGTGGATGAAGGCGATCACCTTCCGTGGAATCATCATTTTCGGGTCCCACATGTGATGGATATTTGGGAATTTTTTTTTGCTTTGCTGGCATTCGGATTCTTCTTTGTCATCAACGGTCATTTCTTTTCTACGAAAGTTCAATAAAGACGCTTTTCTTCCCATTGAGGTACCTTATTGAATTTTGATTCAAGATTCGTTATCTCCTTCGTCGAAAAATTTAGAACTTTCTAATTCAAAGACACCTCTTTAGTGGATTACATTCATCATTTAAGTTTTTCGCCTTCTTTTTTTGAAAAAATCGTTTTGAGATTTTTTTGTCACATTATGCAGTGTAATGAATACTACCATAATACTGTTTAGAAACTTCCATATGCATTAAACATTAATTTAATTCTAAGCCATATGTTATTGTTAAATGTGTTTGATTCTTACCTGTCTTCACATCGCAAGGATGGTACATTATACTTTAATTAGTGTTTCAAATTATATTCTTCTAACAGAGGAAGAGATAATGATATTTAAAAAATGCTTCCAAAAACTTACCTAATTAAAATATGAAGGGAAACATTCAAAAGTTTATTGGTTGTTGTTTATGATTCAACCTCTTTGGTAGTTTTTAGTAAGGAAAATCATTGGTTATAAATATTCAAAAATACTACCTCTCCTCTAGGAAATTATCATTTAAGATCGCAAAATGAGCTGTAAAATCTAAATTATGTTCGATGTTAAGTTATCTTTTATGAAAATCAAATACTAATTTGGATTGTTTCATTCTTACTAGGTGAAAGCCTTGAGGAACTAAATGGGTATGGGACAATAAAGCAGCCTAGAACACTTATTTCATCAATATTACAACTTGGAGGTAGTGGTCATGGAACAGTACCGAGAGGACTGCTGGCAAAGGGTATCCTGAACCACCACACACTTGGTCATCATGGCCATCATCTTAGCATCTCTAACCCTCATGACTTCAGACAGGTAAAATTTTCCTTTTTACTTGCTTTCTTTAGGCCTCTTTAGGTGATACTACTAATTAACATTGTAAGAGAAAAAGGGGTAAAATATTCATAGTGTAGTAGTATGGTATTCATTTCACTATCCCTGTACAAAAATTGTGTTGTGCATGAATTAATCAAAAATAATTGAGGTGCTTTGAAGAAATCTTAAACATCCTTGAGGAGATGAACATTACATACTGACACTAAGTTGAAGAAATTATCGCCAGTCACGCCGCCTGGATGCTCGTCACACTCAATCGTCTTCTCCATCATTCCTCGCTATTCCACCACTGGGTCAGCGCGAATTTTCGCGATTATGAATGGTTACGGCTTGGAATCAATTAAGGAAGACCACTTCCTATTCCTCACTTTTTTCTCGTGATTTCACGATGGAGTTATTTTGTGGTTTTGTGGCGTGGCAAATTGTTGATAGACACATTTAGAAGTATCAGAGTTGCTATTATTAGTGCACTACCCAGTGGGAACCGCTCAATATATAACATTAAAGTTCAATTAGAAATTCTGTGTAAACTAAAACTAGGAAATGGTCGAATGAACTGAATATTTGCGTAATGCGATAGTATATTTTCCCAAATTCAACCCATCTACGGAAGTGATTTAACCATGGCACCACCATCTGGCTTATTACTTTCCGCCAAAAGAAGAAATTTGGCTTTGGAAACGAGGCAGTTAAACGATATTCTAGCGGTGAGAAGAGATAAGCAAGTTAGGTAAGAAAGTTTAAAAGAAACTTAGGTAGATTTAATAGTAATTCTTTGTATACAACCTCTAAAATTGCTGAAATTATCATTAAAAAGCAAGGATTACGTTTTGTTTCATTGATTCGGTGTTGCAAGCTCTCGTTCTAGAGTCTGATCCTATGAGAATATTCTGAGGATATGAAAAGTATGGGTGAAGTATATATATGAAATCTATATCTAATTTTCCTCGNACATATCTGATGGTCTTTCTTCAAAACTTAATAGACAAGCACATGGCCGTCAATGTATACTTACCATTGCAATAATGTATATTTACCGTTGCAATAATGTATGTTTACCATTGCATAACTTGTTACCAAAAATTGGGATTTTATGAAAATTTTTAAGCCTGATTTCAAATATCTTCCTCTATCTCTGCAGTTCTTGAGTTTTGATAGGCTGAGGGGACCCCCTTTTGATCTTTTTTCTTTGTTTTGTGGACCCCAAAAATATTTTGCTTTCACATAAATTTTGAGATATTATCTGCATATAATATACTATTAATTAGATGCAAATAATTACCAAAATGTTTATATTAAAATGATTTAATCAATTTAATTAACTAGCAAGTATAATTACAGAAGAAAGCAGGGTTGAATCACAATTGATTAGAACAAATATTTATACTTGTGGACTCCTGCTGTTCTATCTAATCTGCATTGTGTTGGGACTGGCTATGCAGTGTATTGTGTAATTATGCATTCTAACTGTTCCACTTTCACAAAGTAAGGAGAAATCACAAAAATACTCATATTAAGAACTGTGATCTCAAAGATGTTTTTAAAAAATACAAAATAATTACAAAATTTTCCAGGAAAATTTTTCAAAGAAACAGGAAGAAAGAATTCCCATAGACAAGCTTTTTACATTCCCAGACCAAAATTATAAGCTGCAGGGGAAATGTGTTCATACTGTTAGATGTTATGTGAGAGTTACTTGCTGTAGTGCTATATCAATGGCTTTACTCATTCTGTTATTACCATCATTGTTACATTTTTCCTCAAAGACGTGTTTAATTTCAATTATCCTTAAAGTTAAATAAAATCTTTTTCAATTAAGGAAAAGGATAAGGGTTGCATTGCATTAAAAGGAAAGAATAAGGGCATTGCATGAAAAGTTAGGAATATTTCGGTGGACAAAGTTACCTGAATTAGTCTTAAAGTATGAAAATGAAATTAGTCTGACTAAAATAACTCAGAAATGGAATAGGAGATGTACATGTACCAAAAAGCATTTCAATGGTGCCTTAACTTTGTGCACACTAATAGAAGTCGTAAAGAACATTTTTGTTTTGATCATATTCTGATATGGTGCTATTAAAAGAATTTTTATTGTAAATTTGAATGGTTGAAAGTCCAACACTTTTAAGTTTGGGACCATCTGTATACTATTACAGCTATTACAACTCCTGAAAACATTTTCTACAGTTAAAAGTTTCCACATTTTATACCCCTATTGTATTTAGGTTTAGTGATTTCTTCTTTTAAGAAGAAAATGATGTGCATTCATCCCAATTATGTGTCTATCTAATGAAAAATCAGACTTATTGTTTCTCCAAAACCACCTGCCTCTCACCTGATATTATGGATTGCTAGTATTATGTGATCAAGACCAGGTCTTGCAATCAGTTGGTTCTTGGGGTTCATCTGTTTGCCCAAAACAGTAATAATCTTATTATTGCATGTATTAGTATGTTTTTCTATATCATTTCTATAATATTATATACTTCATGTATGTTTCAAACATTTCATACCATTGCCAAGTATGTGAAGAACCTCTGTGATATATATACTGAGAACTTCTCTATGTGAACCTCTCATAGTGAATCAGAATTTTTCTCTCAACACAGGTATCTGCAATAATAGATGTTGACCTTGTTCCTGAGACATGCCGACGAGTACGTCTTTTGAAACATGGGTCTGACAAACCATTAGGATTTTACATTCGTGATGGCACTAGCGTTAGAGTAGCTCCTGGTCCAGGAGGTGGAGGTGGATTGGAGAAGGTTCCAGGAATATTCATTTCCCGCCTTGTACCTGGAGGCCTGGCAGAGAGCACTGGCCTCCTTGCAGTCAATGATGAGGTCTTGGAAGTGAATGGCATCGAAGTGGCTGGAAAGACATTAGATCAGGTAAGGGAAATCTCCTATTTTCATTGATCAGTTTCATTACGCATCTAAGTCATGTATTTGATTATAGTTTTATGCCTTGGTTATTTGTCATTTATCCAATCCATCTTACATGGCGAGTGCCAAGTGTTGGCAGAGTATATTTCTATGAAACTTGATAGTTATGTAGAATTCTAGGTATGAATGGTGAAATAACTCCCAAATAGGATTTTATGAGTAATATTTTCCCAGAAATGTTCTTAAAGATTTACAACAGTGTTATAATGGTAAATTAATAACTTTCAAATTTGAGTCACCCTGTTGCAGTGGTAAAGTGTTTGAATATTATCTGATGATCAAAGGTTTGATCCCAGGCAGTGCTGATTTTTCTTTCGTTTTTTCAATTTTTCCACTAATTTTCATTAATATTTGATGTATCCTTTTTTGACCACTGAATGTGTTCTTCACAAGTGCACCCAGTTACACATAAATCTTACCACCTTGGATCTAACCCATACAACTGATGGGAAACTCAAAGAGAGCAAGTCTTAAATTTTCTTTGCATTTTATTGGCTGTTGGAAGGAGGGAGCTGACACTTTGTCGGTGCCTCTTTAAATCACTAAAACACATTGAATGCTTTTGTATTGTTATCATTAACATAAAACCTAGTTAAAATCTAGAGTTCCTTTTAACTTTGTTAGCAGAATAGTGTTAAAAAATGAAAGATTTCCTTATTTCTGCCTAAATCCTACTGGTAATTACTCGACACTCTTCGAAGGTATCAGAAAAGGTTATTTTTTGAAGGACTCTTCCAAATTCCTTTCCCCTAAAGCCTTCAGCAAATAACTGCACATTATAAAGGAAATAGCTGTGGATGATGGTTATTCCCCTCAAATAAATGACTCATGGAAACAAAAGAAAGGTTAATTGCATCCAGGCGTGTCTTTTGAACCCATTTACCCCCAGATAAACCACCTTGTAGATGGAGTAGGTTTCCTTTCCTAGGAAGCATCTAGTGCAGATTGACCAACATGCTGCTGGCAGATATCAAAGCAGGTTTCTATAGTGTAGGAAGCTTGCGAAGAAACCTTTCTAAGGCTAATGATAGAAAGGATCCACTAGGCCAGCCAGGAGGATGAAGATGACTGTCTTTTTGAAACTGGTCGAGTTTAAATAAATTTGTGGAAAATACAAAGTATGTTTGCAATTACTTTTAGATGGCATTCCACAATGTTAGCCTAGTACACCTGGAGCTTATAATGGTGTATAAAAGCAATCAAATTGAAGGAATTATCCGAAGAAATCATGTTTATTCCATTGACACTCCAATTACATAAAAGAGGGGAAGTTAATTTTAATTTCAAATTTAATGTGAAAGGGTGATATTGAATTTGTCTGCTTAATACATAGAAAAATGGAACCTAGCTAATTTTTTCTAAATTAATTAGAAGCTATAGTAAAAATTCCAACTGCATCGATGACAACATTTGTATAATGTGATTGATTTTTAATTCCAATGCTCATCAAATGAATCAAGATCAGATCTCAAAAATGCAGAGCATACTTCAGGACTACATACCACGGATTTACTTAAAAATTGGTATTCCTGTGATTCATGGTCAATGTTGTTCAATGGTATAAACATGGCCAAGTCATGAATTTGTACTTCTTTAGTGTATTGATTGGATTCACATAGACTCTGATAAAGCAAGGGATCAGTATGGACTAATAAATGATTTTAATATTAATAACACAAAAAAATCCATTCAAACACTACAGGTGGAGCTAGGACACTGACTATATCCTTCATGTTTTTCCCCTCTCTCTCTCTCTTTTTCTCTCTTCACGGGGCTCGCTTGAATGAAACTCACTGCCATGCAGGTTGTGTGCAATGTGGTAAGATTTTTGTGTAACTGAGTGTACAAATAGGTATACTATATTTAATCTAACTTCTAATGTCCCCATTGAGAATCAGGAGGCACTTCAGCTAGTTACATATTAATATTTCAGTGTAAGCTCTCCTCGGTAACCAATGCCTTGTGACAGCATAATTTCCATGAAATTTGTGCCTTTGATCTTACAAGTTTCACAAAGACTCTACTTCCCAACAAAAGTTTTAACAGCATTGCTGTGCTGTTGTAAACCAGTAAAAGAGATTAATTCTAGATTCTAATAAAACTTTCAGGTTACTGATATGATGGTGGCCAATAGCTCAAATCTTATAATAACTGTGAAGCCTGCTAACCAGAGGACAACTGGAACGAGAGGACCCAGGCGTGGCTCTTTCTCCAGAAATTCTCAGCTCTCCTCTGCCTCAACACAGTCAGGAGGTACAGGTGGCACAGGTACTGCCACCACTGTCTCGGAGGAAGCAGACGAAGATGAGGAGGATCGATTTGATCGTGATGAGATTCTTGACTTAACAGGAGTGACCTTAGATGAGAGCAGCACGAGTGGAGGTACTGAGGAGGGTCTCCCACCTCCTCCAGAACCTCCTGAGGACTCACCCCCTCCACCACCCCCAACAGCTAGGCACCCTCCCCCTCCTCCACCCAAGAGACCTACCCCACATGCTAGGAAGAGTCCTGCCATCCCTACTGGGAACAATGAAGATCACATGATAAGGGATGGCTCCAACGAGCAAGAAGGGATTTTACATCTGTGACCCTAGAAAGGTTGGCATAGACTGATGTCATGGGAATGTCATAGTGCAAGAAAGGGCATCATGAACCTTCCTCAATGTTGATTCAGGTAGTGCACCTATGTTGATTTTCTTCTCCACCTGCATATTCATGTTTGCTTTGTTGGCCTTCCGCAGAGCTGGAAGTGGGACACATTGTTCTGGTATCTATTAATTTTAAAGGAAGCAATGGTAAAAACCTTATTTTAATGGTCTCTGTTTGATGGTTTTTAAGATGTTTTTATACAGTATTTTCAACTTATTCCATTTTTAAACTTTGATTTCTTCAACTTCAAATGGGTTGAATATCAGGTCAGATGTAGTGTAAAGGAGCATGATAATTTTTTCCATGTCTGTCTGCAAGAATGATTGTGTCTGTTATCGCTGCATTATAAGGTTTGAATAAATTAAAAATTTTTGTTTGTCTGAGCTTTATAATATTTTGAATTTTAAGGAGATGATAGTTCTTCCTCTAGAGGAGGTTATCATTTAGATATGCATGCAAGATGATTTAATGAGAAGGAGATTCTGGAAGGGTATACGTCGTGCAAGAAATGTGATAAGATAATAGGATTGAATTTTAGGATGTGCTTAAATGGTTGTTGATTAGTTTTCATTTGTCTTTGTGAGCCAGTTCTGACTGTATTTTGGATTCACTGTGCTGTGTATTTGAGTGAGTGGTAGATTAGTTAAAGAAAGGATGATGAATATCTGATTAGTGAGATGTGCATTTTCCCCCTCTCTATACTTAATTCTCTGGAATATGTTTTATGGTTCCAGTTTTATCCTTGGGGAAATGATGCCAAGTGGCTGCATATACTGAAAGACGCGTTCCTCTATGGGACAGTTGGTGTGTGATGTGCCATTGGCAGAAATATCGAAGTGATTGCAGAATGTACTTAATGTCCATTTAGTCTTCAGATTTAAAATACTTTCCAGAATTTTCTGCTAATGTCACATTCCCATGTATATACATTTTGAGTGGAAGAAAAAGTTGTCATTGTATGTAGACCTCAGGAAGTGTGAACGTCACATCTTCAAGGGGTATAGGTAAACATTCCATCAATTACTTACATGTTTTCTATTCTAGTATTGAATAGCTAAGGCTGACAAGCTCCTGGTGCCTTTGATATATTGAAAATCATTGTATTTACTCAAATTTACTGTTTCCAGGAGATCACTGTTGATATTTCTTCAGATTTTACGATGATGTTGGCTGATTTTTGTCGGTGTTTTATATGTGCTGATTGTACTTTTTTAAGGCCTGAAACTTAAGAATATTTAGTGCCTTTCATAACATTCCCTCCATATTTCATTAATCTGCATGGATATGTAACTTCTTATTAGCCATCTTTTTTGAGAATATCCTAAAATTTTTGATTCAAAGGTAGAAAGGGGTTGTTTAATCTTCTGATTGATGGATCAGATTTATTGAATTGAATTGTCATGCTTCTCTGAAATTAAAGGTAACTTTAGAGAATTTAGAAAGGGATTCATAGCTTCATCTTCGATATGTCTCTTTGAAAGATTGAAAGTGTAAAGTCACCAGTGTTATCAAGAGGATTAAGAAAATATTTATCTCCTAAATTAATTTCTCATTAAGAGTTCTGACTACATTTTTGTTAGATATCCATGCTTTAAAGAGTGGCAACTAAATCATTATTTTTCATAATATGCATATATGTACATAAGGAGCTCATTATTTCCTTCATTTTTATTTTAGATGTCTCATATTTTTAAAAAATCTTGAAATGTTTTATACATGTATTCAACAACTGCAGTAATTATTACTAACATTCCAATAAACTTGTATTCTAATGGTTATAATTTCAATGATATTTGTACCTTTTTGACAATATTATTGGCTTTATAATTCATCATCAATCATAACAGTGTAGTGAATATCTGAAACTGAAAGATTTATTACACGGCCAGCAAATATTAAATTATGCAATACCTATATATATAAAAATATATATATGAAGAAGGTTGGCTTTTATGTATTATTAAACTATTGGTAAATTGGTGATGAACTGACTTTTACTGTTTGGGATGCAAGCAGACATGTTATATCTTGGAAGATATTCTTATATGATAAATATGTTTATGTATGCAAGTAAATAAATTAATAATTTTTTAAAAAAGAAATTTTTTAAGACTGAAGCCATCACTCCAATGTTAAAATTTCCTAGTGAATGGATCCTGAGAAGTCCATTTTGGTATAAAATTTATGATGTGTTGCAATTTTAAGGCATTTCCAGAAGTAGTTTCTACTTGACTATCAGTTGTGAAAAACTGAAAAATATTTAAAAATTATCTTTGGGCAATCATTTTTGAATATTTGGATTAACTTTCTGGCCAATATGCATTTCGTAGTTTCTTTTTTCTGTGCAATTTATTGGAGCACTACAGTATATCAGGATGGCATGTATTGGTCAGACAAAAAACACTCAAGAAAAACTTACAAAATCCAAAACGTAGAATTGTCAGAATTCTCTTGTCTTTTGTTCTCTTGTCTTTTGGTTCTCTGAGGATGCTTCCTTGTGAAACAAAATACGTATAAGCTTTGGATTTTGTGAGTTTTTCTTTGGTGGTTCTGGAGTTGTTTTTGTCTGTCTATTGTAACCATCAGTTGGCATTTGATCTATAGCATTTATTACTTAATACAGTGAACTCTCAATTATCTGGGCTAATGATGGGAAGAAAATGCATGGCTAATCATATAACAGATAATAAACACTTTCCCTTTTCTCTTACGATGTCTATTATTTACATAATAAACAATGTATTTTTATTTATTCTAATTGGGGGTTATTTTTGATTGCTTCAAGGACTCACCTAGAGTTTTCTTCACCCAAATGTGCATCTTATTGGCAGTGATAATGACACTGTAGTCACATTCCCACAACTCATAGGAAAGGTATAATGGAAGTCCTGCTTGTATTTGAATGCAAAAATACTTTTGTTGTTTGAATTTTCTCAAAAAAATGCAAAATAATTCATTTTTTGAGTCGAAGGATGTAAAAACAGCATGAATTCATAATGATACAGAAGATTCTCACATATTACAAGTAAATTTGTGATGAGGAGAAAACCCTGGAATAGTAGAAGCAGAAAGTTTGAGGGAGGTAATAAAACACTTAATAAGAATTAAAATCATTATTATTATTTAAGTTTTAATATAATTTATTGCTTTGGTATATATAATTTTACATAAAAAATTAATTTACAATACATTTTTATTGCTGTAAATTTGAAGTTTGTACAGGAATGTTAATTCCAAGCCTTCTTTGTTCTTGATTTTAAAATGAAGGATATGCCAATGGCCACTGTTTAGGAGTGTTCCTGGAACCCTTTACTTTTTGCTTAATTTCATTATGTTAAGTTTATTTCTTTAATCGGATACAGTTTATTTCTTTAATCTGATACGTTAATTGCCTTTGATTTTCATAATATATACCTTTTTGTGAGAGAAGTTGACTTCTTCTACCTCTGTATGGTTCATTGCCTTAGACCAGGAGTGATGAACAGGAATAACCAAAAGAGAAGTTCCATGGATTCTAGGCATTCAGGCTCCCAGTTTAAAAAGGTAACAGTATTATTTTGCTAAGGGCAAATGATACATCTCTAAGAAGTTTAGTTAGGTAATATATCATGCTTTATTTATCATTCCATTTATTTTCCCCCTACCACATGCCAAAAGGGTATGATCAGAGTGCATACATATGTATATGTAGATTTAAAACAAGGGCAGAGAATACAGTGGCAGGCCTGGTGCAAATTCGTACCCAGGCCCCCTTTGGAAGATAGCTGTTGGCCCGGTTGGATAGCTGGTCCTGTTGGCGAGCATGTGGCACCCATGCCCAAGGTGACACGGAATAGAACAGGACTTTTTTTAAACTTTTTCTTACGACGATCCCCTGAATTTTAAACGACCCTCCACAATATAATAGCACAAGGTAAATATTTAAAGCTCATAGAAATTTACAACGTAACAACATAGCGCAGCCTATCTCTCGTATCAGTGAATATCTGATTATAAATCATAGTTTGCGCGTATACTAGTAATTATATTTTATAATTACAAAATTTTCGCGATCCCATATTGACAGCTTCGCGACCCTCCGGAGGGGTAAAAGAATATATTTGGCATGCAGAAGTATAACGGAGATACCGTTCTAATAAAATATTTCCGTAATATTCAAGCTCCAAAGCATGAAAATGTGTATTATTCGGATTAATTTGTTTATTAATACATCATTTCGTCACTCGTAACATTTTCATCCCATCATCGACTTAATATATGGACATGGTATCAAGTAATACCAAATTGTCTCCATCATTGCTGTAGATAACAATAAAAAAGAAAATCGCAAAAAGCTGTTATTTCCCCTTTATTTATACCAAATGCTCTAATAGTTTATGCGTAATCCTTTGGTATTCTGTAATTACATGTACTGATATCTTTTCTCTATATATTGCGCTTCTTTATAAGACGTTATTACTCAATAAGATATACATTAAGACACGGGGAATAATTATTTTATCAAATTTTCCTCGAAGAAAAATTTCTTTTGCCACAAGGTATCTAGGTTCATCTACTCGAGTTTCTGGAGCAGTAATTTTTCAGAGATTCGCTCAGTTGAAACAGCAACCACAAATTAGGTCACTATCCTATATTTAGTTTCATTAATACACTTATTCCAAGAGAATGCAATGTGATTATCCGAAGATCTCACGATTGGAACGCCAGAAGAAATCGAGAAAAATTATTAGTTTCCCGATAAATGGTTCTTTAATTCAATTCTGATAATCTAAAAATTGACAACCTTGTTTGTAAGTACTGTCTCGTGTTAATTATAAATAGTGATTATCGATAATTCTAATAGTTCTTAATAATCCGAAATTTTTAGGGTCGATGGCTGTTTTTTATGATATTATTAAAAGAACGATGCTATTTTACAAATGTTATAGAGCATATTAAAAATAGATTGAAAGGGCTTCTTTGTGATCATGCAGGTTTCTAACAAATTTTACAAACTCGCTTGAAAAATAGCACTTATTATTTCAACTCGGAATTACTTCAGCTCAGCTGTTTGTTGTGAAACGAGGATTTTAATTGGTCTGGTATAACATGAAACGTGGATCGGAGCCATGCTAATAATGCCAATGGAGACAATGATAATAATGCCACCTAGAAAATACATAATTTGGGTAGGTTTCTAATTTATGCGAAGAAACTCTGGGAGACTTCTTTTTGTCTTCAGATATTCAGCGACTGTCGTCCGATTAACTGTTTTTCATTGGAAAGGTTGCTATTTTAATGACGGTAAACAATTTTATTTTCCAGCAAAATTTCTTAGGAAGCGTTATATCGTCTAACATCAGTGAATTATTATTATATATTATTTTAGTCCTTAAAATGTGTTATGAACATTTATATATATGAAAAATAATATAATTATCAGACATTATAATCCATCAACCAATGCAATGAATGTAAAATATTAACCAAAGAATGTGAAATATTATTTATAAAGAATGAAAAATTATATTATTATAATTTAACGGAACAAAAAAAACATTAAATTTTTAATTATTTTTTCTATATTATACGTTATACGTGATTATAGGTTATTGATTCTTTTCGCATATAATTCCACATGTTTGTGGTCAGTTTGCTAAAATGTTAAGGAAAAATAAGTTATGTATGTATCTCTTCTCAAATCTTAGTTCGAATTGCCTTCAGAAGCCTTTGAAAGTTTGATTGCAAAAAATCCATATCTTTTACTTCGCCTAAAAATTCTGAGCCCAGGAGAGAAGATAGGTTTACCGACGAAAGTTTTTCGAGATATTCATCGGTTCAGAATCTTTAGGCGAAGTACGAGACTGTAATTCCGGTAAAAACTAGCGCGATCTCCGAGGGACATCGAAGAAGGTTAACAAGGAAGTCATCACCAAAAGAGATAGTTACTTCTCGTCGTCCTTTCCCTATAGCATCAGAGAAGTTAATAGCATAGATTAGTTAAGATGTTAATACACCCCCTGCCATACGCCGCAGGTGGCTCGCGGGGTACAAATCTAAATCTAAACAGCGTTCACTGCATGACGCATGGCGGGAAAATACCCCTTCTCCACATCGCATTTCCCATCTCGCGAGTTGTTATCGGCCAAAGTAACGCGAATGTTAAATTAACGTTAATTAAAAATTGATAATTGTTTTCTTAGAAACGTATTAACCGCGACGCAGTGGTAGGGAAGCCCTGAAACTGAGAATCCAACGTAGAGGAACTCGGAAGTCGTGTTCTCCTCTCCTAAATATGCTTTTTATTACCATTATATCCATTTAGTTTCAAGAACGGCATTTGCTTCACCCTCGAATGAACGGCAAACCTGTTCTCGACGGAGGCGAAGCAGTTTTTACTTTCTATTGCATATATCCATCTATTCTCGATGGATGCGTTGTCTTCCGAGATACACCGCAGATTGGTGCGTCATGAACGTTTCCGGATTGGTCAAATGTCGATCTATACGAAGATGAAATGGCCTGATAATGAATCTCTCAATTTGTTGGCTAAGCTTTACGCGCGTTTCGCGTAAGCGTTCTATCCCAGTCTTTCCGGACAGGAAATAATCGCTTAATGTTTAGTACTTCCTTGATTAACTTGAAGGTTAAATCCCAGAGAAATGGTAAATGTGGAATCAGCCCAGTTTTGAATCACCTCTCATACCCTTTTTGTCAAACTGAATAAAAACATCGACAAGAGAAAATTTTGAATTTGCTCCATGGTCCGATCGCTGTAGATGAATTTCAAAGCTTTCCGGGAAAATACTCAGTAACAACTGACTCCAATATGTTTCATCTGAATCCTTTAATCAACCATGGTTTGGTCTTCGCTGGAGTAAGCCAGTCTTTAAAATACGCCATCTATAGGTCTTGGCTCTAAACCGAAGCTTTGCAACTGCAAAAGACAGATTTAGCGAAATCCTTCGCTTTTTAGCTCAGGATGGTCTGCCCGAAGTTAATTACTGTAACAGTACAGTTAAATTTCTCCGGACTGAGTTGGAATACTAAAGTGACATTAATGAAAATCAAGTCTGAGTTTATACTAAAATATTATGCATTATGAATTTACTGCGGAATATCTGTGGAAAAAATTCTATTAATACCACTACTTAGAAGTAAAGGACAAAGTCACATTTCTGAATTTACAAGAAAAAGAAAATAATGCTGTTAATTAATTGACAGTATTTATGATCGATTTAAAATCTCAATAACATCGGGAGAGAATATTATTGCTCATTCATCCATTCACACAGATTCACCTTGAGCTTCATTTCAATAAAAGTTACTTACAGACTAAATTATGGCATAAAAACGTCAATGACCCATATATGAAACATTCCTCTCAGTTATTTACACATCGATAGTAATATCGACATCCAAATACAGCTATTTATTTTTATTTTATTCAAATTTATTCGGAAATAATTACGCAGAACTCTCATCTTGTAGGATAGAAATGAAATACCTCTAGTAAATTGAAGAATATATTTGGCATGCAGAAGTATAACGGAGATACCGTTCTAATAAAATATTTCCGTAATATTCAAGCTCCAAAGCATGAAAATGTGTATTATTCGGATTAATTTGTTTATTAATACATCATTTCGTCACTCGTAACATTTTCATCCCATCATCGACTTAATATATGGACATGGTATCAAGTAATACCAAATTGTCTCCATCATTGCTGTAGATAACAATAAAAAAGAAAATCGCAAAAAGCTGTTATTTCCCCTTTATTTATACCAAATGCTCTAATAGTTTATGCGTAATCCTTTGGTATTCTGTAATTACATGTACTGATATCTTTTCTCTATATATTGCGCTTCTTTATAAGACGTTATTACTCAATAAGATATACATTAAGACACGGGGAATAATTATTTTATCAAATTTTCCTCGAAGAAAAATTTCTTTTGCCACAAGGTATCTAGGTTCATCTACTCGAGTTTCTGGAGCAGTAATTTTTCAGAGATTCGCTCAGTTGAAACAGCAACCACAAATTAGGTCACTATCCTATATTTAGTTTCATTAATACACTTATTCCAAGAGAATGCAATGTGATTATCCGAAGATCTCACGATTGGAACGCCAGAAGAAATCGAGAAAAATTATTAGTTTCCCGATAAATGGTTCTTTAATTCAATTCTGATAATCTAAAAATTGACAACCTTGTTTGTAAGTACTGTCTCGTGTTAATTATAAATAGTGATTATCGATAATTCTAATAGTTCTTAATAATCCGAAATTTTTAGGGTCGATGGCTGTTTTTTATGATATTATTAAAAGAACGATGCTATTTTACAAATGTTATAGAGCATATTAAAAATAGATTGAAAGGGCTTCTTTGTGATCATGCAGGTTTCTAACAAATTTTACAAACTCGCTTGAAAAATAGCACTTATTATTTCAACTCGGAATTACTTCAGCTCAGCTGTTTGTTGTGAAACGAGGATTTTAATTGGTCTGGTATAACATGAAACGTGGATCGGAGCCATGCTAATAATGCCAATGGAGACAATGATAATAATGCCACCTAGAAAATACATAATTTGGGTAGGTTTCTAATTTATGCGAAGAAACTCTGGGAGACTTCTTTTTGTCTTCAGATATTCAGCGACTGTCGTCCGATTAACTGTTTTTCATTGGAAAGGTTGCTATTTTAATGACGGTAAACAATTTTATTTTCCAGCAAAATTTCTTAGGAAGCGTTATATCGTCTNTTTTTGCTACAATACGAAATATCCATCCATCCAATTTTGCTTTGACGAAGAACTTTCTGATAATTTTTTAAATTTTAAATGATACTGTCTTTCTTGATAAAATCTTTAGAATACGTAAATTGCAAATTTTCGAATTTCCTACGCTAAAATTTGTAAATTTCCTTTAAACTCACAGCTTCTTTTTTTCTTTAGTGTCACTATTATAATTCTGTTGTTATTTTGTCTGTCTTTGCTATATTTGCATCGGTTAAATGGAAGATGGAACTTTTCAGCCTCAGTTCCGCCTATTTAAGTCCTTTGTCTGCCTATCTGTCAATTCATAACTAGAGTTACCTATTTATATAGGGAAGATGCCAACATATTACTGTTATGCGGTATTTTGGATCGCATTTCAAAAGTTTGTGATAGTCCGGTATCAGTATTATCTCTGAGAAAAAAGTAATTATCATGTTATGGTATTGTTCGAAGTATGGAAATGGGGTATGAAGTATGTAATGGATAATTAGTTTAAATATCTGCTCTCTTACAATCTATCTCAATTTGCTTTCATTATCTTCTGCTGTCGCCTATAATGACCTCTTGGCAATGCACGTCGCACACAAAAAAACAGTCGTCTCAATTTCGTAGAATAAAGTCCTTTGTCCAGCTGTCAATTATTAACTAAAGTTATCTATTTATGCAGAGTTTAAAGGGAAGATTCCTACATTGAACTTTTATGCACTATTTTGGATCGTATTTCAAAATTTTACGTGATAGCACGGTATCAGTATTATCTCCGAGGAAAAATCCGAGGAAATTTTACGTGATAGCACGGTATCAGTATTATCTCCGAGGAAAAAGTGATTATCATGTCACGGTTTTCTTAGAAGTATGGAAATGGAATTCAAAAAACTATTTTAAATATCTTCTCGCTCACAGTCTATCTCGTTTTGGTTTCATTATCTTCTGCCGCCGCCTATAATAACTTGCCCCTTGGTAATGCAAGCCATGTACCCAAAAACAATGAAAACCTCGTCTATGCAGAATTTCGAATGCAGAAAGAACTTTCAGGGACATTGTATTATTACCTGAAGTAATACCGGCCATCCAGCCTGAGTTCGCCTTCCAAATACTCTCTTACTTTTTGGAAAAGCATAGTTCAGGATAAAGGAAAAACCAATTTCCTTCCCTTTTCTGAAATCAAATGGTATGTCAGATCTCGGTTTTTATGTTTATTTTTTGTACTCGAGGCACCATCTTCGCGAGAATGTTTCCCCATCCAATTTTCTGGAAAAATTAATCGCGTTTTCTTTCTTCTATCTCTTCTGTAACTTGGTCTGAACTGAACTTCTCTTTTGCCAAGAGTAGACCCTCACTTTACGATGTCAATCCGTTCCACACAATATCGTATTGTTAACATAACCACATTGCCAGAATTCGTTTCAAGTTGTGTATACATTTGATTCAAAAGGTAGCGATAGATTTTTAAGATGTGTAGAGGTTTAATTGATTAACGAAAAAACGTCACTAATTTATTAGGTCCGGAACTTTGTCGGAGTATCTGCCTGTCGAAAAGGAGCATAACATCGGAAAGATATCGTATCGCGATTTAGGCATAGCAATATGATGCTTAATCTCCAAATGAACGTACATACATCGTAATGTGGCTTGATCCCATATTTCTATCTTTGTGGTGAACCCATTGTAAAGCGTGTATTTGTATCTTTCTTCAGTATTTTCAGCCATCCGCTTCATGCAACATTTCCAGCGATCACGTGACCAATACTGCTTTGCCAAACAAACAAATACATTTCTCCAAAGTACTTTCGCCACTGTAGATAGGGAAAACATTTCACCATAATCATCACGGAAATTCCAACACAAATTGGAATTGATCTGTTGGACCAAAATCTTCACTTTCGGTCTCGCCTCTAAAGATAAGAATCGTTTATGTACTCGTAGATACTTCACTCATTGCTTCTCAACGAATGATTCCACTTATTATTATTATTATTATAAATACAGGTGTTACAAATGGACAATTTGTCCGGTGGTAACAATATATAAGTTAGTTTACAATTTCACACAATATCATATGTAACCAATTCACAAATTAAAGTCATACAAAATACAATATTACATACTAGTCTGAATCATAATCGTACAACAAATTACCATCCCTTTAAAATAAAAAACCACAATTTTACATAAACTATTCCCATTCAATATATGGTTGTCTAAAAATACAAATATATCTTATGCATATACAGAGAATAATTATGTAGCTATAAATTTTTAAGTCTATTTTTAAATTCTTTTATACTTTTCGGTAAGGGTTTAAGCACTCCTTCAGGTAACCTATTCCATTCCTTTATCCCTCTATTTATGAATGAAAATTTTGCTGCATCCGTTCTTTGCTTCCTTAGTTTTAATTTAAACTCGTGATCCCCTTTTCCTATGTAGTTTGGCGTTTCCATTCTGGTCTTCAGTTCTTCCCAAGCATCACCACCTGTTCTAGTCTGAAATACGCCTATCAATCTGTTAACTTTTCTCCTTTTCTCCAACGTATCCCAGCCGAGGATTCCCAACATTTCACTTACGCTGTCCGTCTTCTTGTGCCTACCCAATACATATCTTGCTGCCCTCCTTTGAACTTTTTCAATTTTTCTAGTATTTAATTTGTCATGCGGATCCCACACATTGGTTGCGTACTCTAAAATTGGCCTCACTATCGATTTGTACCCTAATTCCTTCGTTTCTTTGCTACTTCCCTTCAAATTTCTCATTACGAAGTGAAGAGTTTTTAGTGCTTTCGACGCAATTTTATTTACATGTGGCCCCCAGTCCAAGTTTTTCGTTAATGTGACCCCTAAGTATTTGCATTCATCTACCTGTGGTATAAGTTCTCCATCTAGTTTATAGTTAATCTGCCTTTTCTTTCTCTTGTTTGTAAAGGTTATATGCTTGCTTTTCTTTGCGTTTATTTTCATTCCATTTGATCTAGCCCATTTCTCAACTGTCTCTAAATCTCTTTGAAGTACTCTTGCATCTTCTTCAGATTTTATTTCCCTGTAAACGACGCAATCGTCTGCAAAAAGCCGAATACTGGACGAAATATTTGTCGGTAAATCGTTTACATAAATCAAAAAAAGTAATGGTCCAATTACACTTCCCTGTGGCACGCCGGAGGTAATTTTGATGTCTTCGGAGAAGCTTTCACCAACTTTAACCCGCTGAGTCCTTCCTATTAAAAAATTTTGTAACCAAATTTTAACCCTGTCATCTATGTTTATCTTTCCTATTTTCGTCAGCAATAGATCATGCGGCACCGTGTCAAAGGCTTTATAAAAATCTATAACAATGCCATCTACCTCTCTTCTCTCATCCAGCGAATCTGCTATATCTTGGCATAACCCTAGCAGTTGCGTCTCGCATGAGTACTTTCTTCTGAAACCGTGCTGGCATTTACTGAGCGATTCGGTATCCTTCCAAAAATTCCTTAAATAATCTGCTATTATTTTCTCCATTATTTTGCATACGACCGACGTTAAGCTGACTGGTCTGTAGTTCTCCACTTCTGTCTTCACTCCGTCTTTGTAAATTGGGACAACCGTAGCTTTCTTCCAATCCTCCGGAATCGTTCTGTTATTTAAGATCGCATGAAATAATACTCTTAAATAAGAAACCATGTCCATTGATCCCATCTTTAATAATTCCCCGCATATTTTGTCAGGCCCGCACGATTTATTACTTTGTATTTTTTCCACCTTTTTTCTAATATCAACACTTTTCAGAATCAATGAATTGCATTGTGGTATCGTTTCTAAAGAGGCTCCATTTATGTTGGACGTATTATCTGTGTTTGATTTGAGTTTGTGATCCGATTGTAGAAGTCGACGGTTTTCAATGTCAACCTCGTGGCAATGCTGTTGTAACTGTAGCAATTATATTGTCACGCCCATTAGATTGATTTTTAACTGTCTTTCATCAGGAAATGTCTCGAAAGTATGAACTCGAAAGTTCTCTCTTTTTTGCTAGAGCACCCCAATCCCATTAGCTTATTCGTTTTAAATCAGAAACTGTCGTTACTATCGATTTCCGAAAGAGACTTCTTTGTAAGAAAATGCTTACAATTTCCATTAGGTTCTACTAACGGTTTTACACTACATTTAATCTCAAATGAAGCTTACAAGTTTCCTTAGAATTTTTTACGATTAAAAGTTTTTCCAAATTTTTCAATAGTTGAGCTTAGTCCGACGTGAGGATACCCTAAAGTTAAGTACGAACACATCTAGTCCAGATCTTCATCTCAAGCAATATCTATTCACGTTTTATACAAATATAAGCTGAATTTTAAATATTTAAATTTAAAGCTAATTATATATTTTTATAAAATTTGTTAAGTATGGTCATACAATATCACTGTAAAAGAATTATTTTAGAGGAATTCTGCGAAAAACTTCACCCAAAAATACCTTGCTTTCCTCTAAAATGTGTAAGGTACGTATGTGCCATGGTCCAGGGAATCGCCAAGTTTCTTTCCAGCCGTATTTGAATCAATTCGATGATCTTAATAGACTAGTTTCTCGTAGTAAATTCGACTCAGATTTCGAAAAGATACCGAAGAGAGCAAGAAGAAAGAGTTTAGAAAAAAATGTAACTATTTATGACTCTAGCTTGAATTAAAAGTGTAAATGCAAAATATTTATGCAACCAATCACTATTGCGGATAACATTCTTGGTGTCAATTTTATTTTGAACGCATTATCTTAAAATCGGAAGATGGTGTTATGGCAGGCATGTACAACTAGAAAGACGGGAATGGCCGCATGGATAAAACGAAAATTTTTCGCGGGCCGCAAATGAAGAATTTTTGGAAAATGAAGGTTATTTTAATAACTTAAAATGAGTATTTTAAAACAAAAATAATTATGTGGTAAATTTAAGTTCTTTTTTCGATTACCAGCTTTATGTAGTTTAGAATTCATATGAGGTCGATATTCCTAAAATGTATCCTCAGGAATATTTTATCAGAACCTCACATTCTCAACGTTTTTTATAATTACCGATATTTGTTAAAAATATAACTTTCAAAACTCGTTTCTGGCTGTATGTGATCAACGGGACGTACGTTTCGCAGGAAACTGTAGGTGATATAAATGCAGTATGGCTTCTTAAATTACGTTTCACTTACACTAGATACATGAAAGGTCTTATAGCATAATATATGAACGTGCCTTATAGAATGAAAAGAGACTTCGTAGTTTTCCACAGACACTTTAGTTGGCGACCGGTTTCGTAAGCGTACTTACATCTTCATGCAGAGAAAAATTTTTTCTGTGCCCGGTCGCCAATTAAAGTCCCTATGGAAAATTACGAAGTTTATTTTCATTCTGCAATGTCTTTCCACGAAGTCACGTCTTCGAATATCGATGTAATGAATGCGCCTTCTTCAGACCGACTTGAATCCGAATCCATGTTACGATTCGGAATAGAATACATAAGTTTTACCGATTCTACGAGATTTAGCTATCAGAATTGCATATTTAAGAGCACGAAATAATATAGGACATACCTAGCAAGGGTATTAGGAAGGTAGTTTGAGATTATGAATACTGCTCTATCAATTCCGTTGCAGAGCGTGTGAAGGTCAATAAAGGGATGGGGAAACAGGATCGGAACTATGTAGTAGCTTGATTGAAGTAAACGATTTTAAGATATTATATTGGCCCCTTGGCATGATTAAGTCACCTTAAGGCACCCTAGTTGGAGGAAGAGATCTCGGCGGCCTCCATTTGGTTCGCGAGGGCTACGACCTCGATCATGCGTGTAGCACACCTCCTTTCATTCCTCTCTTGGTTATTCGCAGCACTTTACAACATGTTTCGATTAAGTGAGGAAGAGTAATTTCCCTCTCGTCACCAATCCATCTTCTGCTCTGAAACCTAATTAATAATCAATGCGCGAAAGAGATTTAAGTATGCGTTAATGACGGTATCAGAGTTAAATTCATTGAATTTTCAGCAAGCAATTTTGAATTTTTTGTGAATACTAAAGATGTAACCGGTTACCTGTTTTGCTTAATGTTACGGTTTGATATTTTCTGAATGCTATTGATTGAAACATCGGTGCAGTTCACAGAAGCTCGTTAAATGCTCCTCTTCCACACGCCGAAAGATTGTTTGCTGGGTATTGATGTAGATGCGACGGCTATTGTAATCGATCGATAAGTTCATTCAGATTTATTCAAGGTTATTACACTTGATATAGGGAAACATGCTTAAAATTTTCCGTGAAAAAGTTCATTCGCATTTTTTCAGAGACCTACAAAACTGTTCATGCTCCCTCGGGATACGAAGGCCAAAGAGTATCACCGAAATCGTTTCAAGCAAAATTATAAACTAATTAAGGAGTATATTAGGCTATAGCCCTAAGTTTGCTCTATTTCTCGTTAACAGAAATCGATCGTTATAGTGAGGGATTTCATTGTCGAGCAAGTTTTAATTTTGCGAAAATAAAATTTCTTATTGGATAATTTAGGCTTATCGTTACCAGTGGGTTATTCTGGAAAAAAGCGATTCTGTATTTCAGAATATGGTGAGCGTGCAGTATATCCATTTTACCTTAAATGAGTTGGGACGGAAGAAATTGCTGAGTTGGCTTAGTTGCAGTAGAAATAAGTACCGTATATTTTAAGAGGATATTTCTTTTTGCGGGACGAAGTTCATCCCTAATCTATGCCAAAATTTTAATTAGCTAAAGCCTAATTTATGAGAAAATCATTACGTAACTAAAATATTAAGATTAAAGGTGACATACGTATGATTTCATATATCAGAACACACGTCCTGTTAGAAAATCTCTCGGTGATGCATCATTACCATGGCCAGTTTGCTCTAATAAATGTTTACTCCTGTTCTTTCACAGCCTTAGAATACTTAGTGCATAAGTACATACCGATAGTTTCCAAAATCCACACTCGATAAAGACTGCTGGAAAATGTAGGTCAAGTTGAGTATGTAATGATATATGATATGCTATACTTAGCTAGACGAGTTAAGAAGCACAAAAATCTAGGGCCGACTTTTACTGAAGGTACACAAAGAATTCTGAATTATCAGCCCTCAAATTAGCGGGCCCGACTTTTAACTACGATCGAATATTACTTGGGTACATACGGTATTTGAAATAAGGAAATTAATTTTACGAGACAATTCTCACTGATAATGTGGAGAATCTCTTTTATCCAGACCTTCCTTTCTTCTTAAACACTGTCTCTATATTAAAGTCCGTAATATGACACGGTTTCTATATCGAATAAAATTTTTGAGATATCTTGACGAAACACATGTATCTTTTCAAATCTTGACGAAGTACATACATATATTCGAGGAGTATATATAAGCCGCCATAAGAGAGATGAAAAGGATTGCAAACTGCGTTTCATATACGAAGGCTTGATATAATTAAGGCAAATTTGTTAATTGTGTTTTTTTTTATAAATAAAGTGAAAATGAGCGCTTCCATTTGCTGAACCTTCAGGCGTTAGCATTTCCGCAGCAATCCTTTCTCAGGGTGGTGAGTTTCCTCGTTAGGGAATTTTCGCTATCCTATTTTCTTCTTTATCTTCAACGAATATTCTTCGGCTGCCCTGAAATTTGTGATGTAATCCTTATCCTCTTCTTTCCTATCTCATTGCATGCCCATAATATAAAAAATTGCTGAATGAATCAATTCCTTTCGAAACTCCTTCGAAAATAAGATGGGTAAGAAACTATCTTGATTTGAAGTTTCTTTGCCGGTAGATTGCGAAATTAAGTAGGTTGCTTTGAGAAGATTGTTTCAACCAAAACTGACGCTGAAAACTTTCGATCGATCGACGTTTGGCTGCGACCGATAAAAATTTATGACATCATTGCATCATTCAACTTGCCCCATTTAAAATCATTTATTTTTGGAAGGTCGTCCCATCGAAAAAAATCAAGCAAAGGTTTTATTTAAATGAAAGAGTAATATCGAATACTAGGAATGTTTATTTTGATTTCTTAAAATGAATTTTATGATGCTAATAGGGTAAGCAAGCAAAAAAAAATGAATCCTCTTTCATTGAGGTATCTCCTCAAAGAGCGGGAATAAATAAAAAGTTTGTGTTCACGTTAAAGCACTTTCGGGGCAATATTTATAAATCCAAAATGTATTAGATATATTTATGTGTATGTATCATCTTGAAAATTTTGGAAACTTGATAATAATTAGCATCTTATGCCATATATTATGATGCAAACTGCAGACTCGAATTCTGGTTGAAAGTTCCAAGTCTCTGAAAAGATACCAAGAATAGTAACCAAGATAGCAAGAGTAGTTAAATTGTTAAGAAATTTGTAATTTTCTAAAGCAAATCACGTCAAGAAATATCAAATAAGCTGATAACCAAACGGCATACATAGGGAAAATATAACTCCGATTTATTAAGATATTTATCAATAGCCACCTGGTAATGGTAAACCACCTGGTTATAACAACCACCTGGTCCACCGACCAAATTGCGACGTTTTACCATTAAATAAATAATTAATTCTTTTTGACAGTAATTATTATTCCATTAATCATGATCAAAGTAGCTTATTGTATGCTATCTCATTCCCTCATTCTGCTGTAATCTCATACAGCCCGAAGGATATCCCAATAACATAACAGTTTCTAAAATTCTGCGGTGATTGCTTTATATAGTTGAAAGGGGGTGAGGGGTGCATCGAGGGGAGCATGGGCCCGAACCCATACACTCCTCTACTTGGAATTGAATGGGAATGCCTCTACTAGACTCGACCCTGCCCGAAGGTCGGTTTACAGGGTTTATTATCTGGCTCGTGCCGGGCTCAAACCTGATCCACATCATATCAACACTAAAATGATAACACCGGATTTGATTAATACTTCAATATTTTAGAAACAAGGTCTTATTTATTTCATTTTCAGGTACTATTCAATGAAATAATACGACGTTAACCCTTCCAGAGTATGCAAAACACCCTTAAAGTCCCGATTTGTCATTAATGAAATTAATGTGGTTCCCCTCCAACGTGTGAGATATTCGTTCTCTCTAGTCCATGTCTTCAAGCCAATGTAATGCAACATTTTTGTTAAAAACATTTCCATTGGGATCACTCATTCTTTCGTTAAAGTTTTCATTTGTGAGACATCCTAGGTGACACCAGCTTTCTTAATTCAGCGCACTTCTGTTTGTTATGTTTGCATCTTATTATATACGTATATATTTTCATAATTTTGACTGAAAATAAAACTTCTCAGGAATTCGAAATTTACTCTTCACCTTCCATGAAAGCTCTCTTTTTCTATTTAGCAATTCTATTTTATCATTGTTCTAAGATCTACAAATTATCTTCTTTCAACTTTGATTAATTTAGTTAATAAATAAATCAATACATGATGTCCATTGATAATTTCAGGTTCGTTTCATTCAAGATTATTTCCTGTTTACTTGCCGTTATCCATTTCGCCAAATACCTTGAAAGGACAAACAGATTGGTGTTCTCCCATAGCTTTAGCCCAAGAGCATTCGTTAGTTTAACTAAGCCGAAACGGTCATCTTTAACAAAGGAACGCGAATTCCCGTACGCTACAGATTGGATAAAAAAATAACGTATCTGAACGATCAAGTACATACCTTTTCTTGGAAAGATTTACTGTTTAACAGCGTTCTTTATGGATCGCGCGAAGTAATTTATTCCATCCAGACCTTGCATCCATCGAGCCACGCATTGAAATTTGACCATGAATAATGCGCACATATGTTTCTCTTAGGAGTAACAAGTCACATTCTCTAGGCGGAACTTGAGCCTTCTCTAAGAGAGTGCTGTTAACCTCCACTTTATGTAGAGCAATATATTAATCGACCATACGGAAAGAGATTTCAACGCTTGGTTTCGAACGCGCTTCATTTAGCGGTATAAGGAAGCTGTAGTTATGATTATGCGTCATCGGAGTCGACATCCCTCAATCTCGTCGCCCTCCAAACGTACCTCTTCCGATCATTCTTAAGACTTCCCCTCCGTCCGATTCGTCCTCTGTACTCCTCGATGTCTTCCCCTTTCCTTTAAATACCCTCGCACAGGCATTCAGAGATCGAACAGCTCTTTAGGCAGCTCTAGCAGTTGGTCCACAGTCATGGCTCAGCTGATGGCTTCTATTGCCTCCGACTACAAGTCGGCGATGGACAGTGGAGGTAAGGAGATCAACGCGATATTTCTGCACCATGTTTGACGCTCTATTTTCCTTCACGTTTGCGATGCGTGTAAGTCTAATCACGAACTAAACCGCGATTCTCGCAGAGCATCTGATATCACTATGTAAAACTAGTTTCAAAGTTTCGCATGCAAAAAGAACTGCGAGAAAGGGCGAAATGTTGGGAGATGCAATTCCTTTGCTAACTTCTCTAAAGAAGTTATCAAGTGTTCTTTATTTCGATATATGTGTGCTTCAAACATTTTCCACGGAACTAAGGCTCACGGTATTAATTACATTCATTTACATTAAGATCGTCTCTTGGAAAACTAAGGAACTGCTTCCGTAGGGGCTTGATATTTTTAGTCGTTTGATATCTTCTTGAGCAATGTGTTGTCTCAGTTAAATAAGGGTGGATTTTTCAGGTTTTCGAGCTCTGACTTGTTACTCTATAAGACTGAACATAATTTATTTCGGAAAATTACAGTTTAAAAATTTCATACTTTTGCTCGTTTCTTAATCTTGGAACGGAAAGCTTATAAAAATGAAATAATTTATTTTGGAAATTTAGAATTATTTACCTCTGAGTCAATGAAAGGCAATTCTTTGCCGAAAGGCGAATTTAAATAACAAATTTTCGGTATTGATGACAATGAATTTTACAAAAACTAAATTTGCGAGACTGATAAAACCAACAGTTATTCGTGAAATTCGACTGAACCAATAAGCGATCAAATAATGAGAACGAAAATGCCATTTTCTGAAAATTTGTTTTAGTTTTCTCTACCAACTTTCGCTGTAAATTAATATAGCACTATCGTCAGAAGGAGCACGAACGCGTAATGCTAAGAGTAATGTACATTATATTCGCTAAAGAAATTCAACGTAAACTGATTTTTGGTTTATTTACCTCATAGCATAAAAAGAGATTTAACTTTTCGTTGAAGGTTGAAGGTAAATGATAATTAGTTAAAAATCAAAGGATGCATCAGAGTATATGCAAAAACATTTGTATTACACAAGAACTGCATACATATAGCAGGGGCGTTAGCGGATTTTTTTATTGGGAGAGGGCTCAGAAGCCAAGGAGACAATGCAAATTTGCCTGCAATTCAGGGGTAATCAAATTTCTCCAGTTATGGCGAACATCTGGCGGAAAAAGTCTAAACTCATACTTGAAATACGATTCTATGTACAGTTGAGTTCAGTTTTTAAAGCTTTGAATACGATAACAATTTTAATATAATGGAAATTATTAAATATTCACAAATATTATAAAGCACTGTATTTTTTGGGCAGTGGTACGGTGGACTTTCCTTGCCACGGCCGTTCCTTATGCACTTATCTTCTGAGTTTCCAACTCGTTTCTTCTTTTTGCAGATCCCCGAGTCAAGGAATGGTTCCTGATGGACTCTCCTTTTCCAACAGTAGCGATTTGCTTATTCTATCTATATTTCGTGACTCGGTTAGGTCCTCGCTTGATGAAGAACAGGGAAGCATTCAAGCTAAGACCTCTACTTCTTCTTTACAATGGATTTCAAGTCTACTTCAGCTGCTGGATGTTTAAAGAGGTGGGTGCTCTTTGGTTAACGCTATATGTACGTTCTACGTTTTATAGTCACTGTATAGCACGTTCTAGGTTTTATAGTTAATTCTTATAATGCAGTAGGTTTCTTTAAATGCTGTTTTTCATTCTTCATTTTCGAACGTAGTTTGCAATAAAATTTCTACTCTTTTTGCTGAATTCCTTTTTGTAATTACTGTCGTAATTTTGTCGCGAACTAAAATCGAGTAAGCTTAAGAATATTAAATTTGCTCTAGAGATTAAAAACGATGAAGTGAACCTTCTGGGCATGATTAAATGGTGATATTCAAAGAGAATCCTTTTGTTGTTGGGATATACTTAGGTCGATCTTGAGGAGGTTTGTTTCGAAAATGCGCAGCTTTTAAAAATTAGTATCTTCCTCCTTTTGTAGTAATTTCACAAACTTTGGGAAGACCGGTGGTGGATTAAATGACAACCCAAGAAATTTGGAGAAGTCTTGTTTTGTTTCCATCTTTCCAAAGATATTGAAGCCTAATTTTATATAATCCAATATGCCTTCATGAATGTCTTTACTACTACTTTTATTAAAAATAATAATGTATAACGAAAACAGAATACTGATACCTTTATCTTCGTTATTCTTTATAATGGAGACCTAAACATGAAAAACGGGTAAGGGTTATCTAGCGCAAAGGTCCACAAGGTCGGGGTTGAATTATTAGATTCCAGTAACAATTACGTCGTAATATCATGAAAATATTTCACCCATTAGATTGATATTAAAGAGAACACGTTGAATAGTGGTGGCCAATAGGTAAAGAGGCAATTCGAGAGAAACATGTAAAATCAAAATTCCAATAATTATACTATATATGTTCCAGTAATACGCTAAAGCACATTCTTCAACCATTCCAGGGTTTATTATCTGGTTGGTGGGGCAATTACAGTCTGAAATGCCAACCGGTTGACTATTCCAACAATCCTACAGCAATGAGGGTGAGTTTTCATACAAGCAGAGTGGGAGGAAAATTTTTGTCCGCTTATTTTTCGATTTTCTAATTTTTGTCAATGCTCCTTTCTAGATGGCAAACGCCGTTTGGTGGTTCTACTTTTCAAAATTCACAGAACTCAGCGATACGGTCAGTATGAGAGATGAGAGTGAAATTAATGTAACTTCTCTAAAAGGAGGTGTTTAAAAATATCGTTTCTCTTACAGGTATTCTTCGTGCTCAGGAAGAAGAATGATCACATAACCGTGCTGCATCTAATTCACCACGGTGGCATCCCAATTGCAACCTGGTTTGGTACCAAGTTCGTCCCAGGTATGCGTTGTTTAATCAGAATAATGTGTTCACCAAAAAATTACTATAATTTGAATTCGAATTTTTACTGTATTTAAATATGGATTCATACTAATACTTATCAAACATAAATCACGGAGGGTGAGGAAGACTTCTGCCGAGAAATCTTTTTCAGGATTTTCATGTTCGCTTACTTTGAATGCCGAAGTTTCTCACATAGATTTCGGATTATATAACAAGCAGGTTTAAATTCTTAAGTCTATTCTTACGGAAATACTAGGGAATTTTAAGAAAGTCTACCCCCAATAACCAATTTATTCAATGAAATCTGTATTTTCTATTATATTTTTCTGAAATTTGAATGCCGTGATGTAATGAGTTACTAAATTTTCAGTAATTCGTCACCAATTGTAATCATTTAATCCGTATCAATTTCAAATCTAATTAATCAATCCATATCAATTTTACGTACTTTATTTTACCGTGGTTATAAGCTCTAATAAATTCTCGCATGTCGATACTTATATAGAATAAAAAAACTGCGAAATTAACTCCCAATTAAATGCTGTTGGCAATTACATCTTTTTATATATGTTTTCATCTTTTGTATCCGATTTTTTCAGGCGGCCACTCTACCTTCTGCGGAATGTTGAATACTTTTGTTCATGCCGTTATGTACAGCTATTACTTTATATCCGCCTTGAAGCCAAAGTGGAAGGGATACCTCAAGTTCAAGAAGTGGGTCACTCTTTTGCAAATTGTAAGTAACGACGAGTAAATGACACTCAAGTGTCACGGTCGCAATTTTGAATTGCGCCATTAAGTGACCAAAGCATGGAAAACCAGTTTTTAGCCCTATTTCCCGCTTTTCACTCGTATCGATGTAGCTTCAATAGTATTTTATCCGACCATTGAAATCCTATAGACTATCTCGAAATGTATTTTACACAAATATGTGCTTCGCGAATCTCTGAGGTTATTACGGAAACGGCAGTTGTTGCCATACAGATTTATCGAATATAATTTAATGTTCCGTTTACAAAAATCAAACCTGCTTCCTGCTACGTGAATCCATCGACGCTACTGAAGGAATAGCCAACCATTTTAAAAAGAATCGAGTTCATAATAACGAGATGTGCTTGGTTTGAAAAACCAACGCGAAGTCATTCCAAGATGAGGCGTTAAACCAACAACCCTCCACCAACCGAGCCAGAATAAAATTAATTTAACAATATACAACTAACAATGGAAAATAATTTCCAATGGATGTAATCTCTATCCCGCCAAAGCGGGCGCCTTTGTTCTAGGGTGCTCAATTTTACTCTAAGGAGGATAAAAATAGCATGGGGCGCTGAACGCAAGGTTACTCCTTCCTCTCCGAAATTCTACAGAAATGCGTTCAACGAATAAAAAGAAATTGCGAACTCAATTTCCATTGAGATGGCACATTCCACCCTGAAGTTAATTTTGATATCGTTCCTTGTTAATTCTTTCCTGTTTTGATATATTAATAATTTATTTTTCGGGAATGTTAAAGCAAGTAGAGTAAAGGAATCAATGCTTTTTTAGGTAAATTAATGACAATTTATCCTATTCTTCTTTCAGGCCCAATTCGTGCTCATCATGGCTCATGCTCTTCAGCTTTTGGTCGTCGAATGCGACTACCCAAGAAGCTTTGTCTGGTTTATTTCCTTCCATGGACTGCTCTTCCTCATCCTCTTTTCCAACTTTTACCTCAGGACTTACGCAGGTTCAAAGAAGAGAGCAGCTGTCACCAAGGCTATATCTTCCATGGTTAGCGAGGAGTCTGAAGAAACTATTATGGCGAAGGAAATTATCTCAAACGGATTCAATGGTGATATTGTCATGAGGAACGCAGCTAAATATGACGACTGAATTCATTTACTGTGATCTAAGCATATCGCTTAGGTTAAATCAGCTCAACAATGTACCTCTTTAATCATCTCGGCCATCAGTACACATTACCTATTGATTCCTATTGTACAATGTTGATCCAGTTAAATAATGTCTTTCGTTAATGCCCGCTCTAAGCCTAAGATTAGATGATAGTTGATGATTTGGTAATCTCCAGAATACATTTTGAATGTCATGAGGTTGATATTTCTGACAATGACTGATACATTCAAATTTTAGAATGGGTTATACACGCAACTTGATCTGCTACCCGTAAATAATTAAAATGATACTTTTTTTGTCTTGAAGAGTGAAAGTACTACCAACAGTAAACCAGCATAGGGTGTTGGTTACCTAGCTCTTAAAATCTTTTATTACATAAGAGCAAAATATATTCAAAATCTAGACTCAAGTTTAACTATATCTTCCTAAAAGAATGACGTGAAATGATATTCTTTTGATATTTCAGACAGGATGGTTTTCATTTTAATTTAATTAATTTCAATTGGGAAATCCTTTGGTGATAATGATATCTAAGTTACATGGTATGCTCTGCAATTTCTTAACAGCTTATCTCAAAGAATACTCCACAATCTGTATATAAACATTTGATCATAATAGGGAGTGAATCATTTGTACAGTAATTATTTTTAAAGTATGAGAATCTTTGTTGGCTGTATAGTTATATATATGCTAATAAAAGTCTACAATAACTAAATTATCTCTGATTTTTATTCTACCCATATAATTAATGCAAATACATCCTATGAAAAGTTATATACGTATTAAATCTGGAGTGAAGGCATTCGCTGCACGAAGAATCCACGCTGAAGGTTTCCAGGAACGCAGTGTTGGTCATTTCGGGTGACGATGTTTCGCCAACAATACCGAAATGACCAACGCTGCGTTCCCGGAAACCTTCAGCATATATACGTATTAATTTAATTTTCAATTGCTGTTTGACCATACATACGTAAACTTTAACAGTTCATCACCTCTTTCTGCAGTACACTCAAAACAGTAAAGTATCATAAGAAATAAAGGTTCATGATTATTAGTTTCGTCTGTAAAGCATTTGGAGAAAGAATTTGATTTTATCATTCATATCTACATATCAGTGCTACCTGCAGTTGAGCTATTAGTCAAGTAGATAATACTTCATCGTCAAATGAAATAATCTATACCAAAACTATAAAACAAAGTTATTGAGTTTGATGATGTGGAAGACAGAGGACACATGCAGGTAGCTTAAGATAATAGCAGCAAATCCTACGAAAATTAGAGAAGGTCAGAGGTACCCTCCACCTTTTTTCTTGCGATTCCCAACTTTTTCAATCTTTTTAATATTAATTTCATTATGTGAATCTTATTCATTTTTTGCATGTTCTAATAGAGATCTCACTATAATTTTATATCCTTAGTCTCACGCTTCCCTACTACTTCCATATAAGTTCCTCATCACATTGCGGTATAATACCGTATTTACTGGGCTTCCAGATAGCCAAGTGGGCAACGCGTTCGCCTTCGACGAAAGCGGTCCCGGGTTCGATTCCCGGTGGGGGCCTACGTGCGAAATGACCTAAGTTGTCGAAGCACTTTTAACAATACTACTACTACTACCGTATTTACTCGAATAAAACAGCCCCTTTTTTCCGAAATTTTCTTCCTAAAAACAGAGAGGGCGGTTATATTCGCGTAATTAACTTTTCACGCGCACTTATTTTCGCGTACTAGTTTTTATCCCTATATTTGTCAGCCCAAAACAAAGGGGGAGGTTATTTTCGAGTAAATACGGTAATTATTTTTCCAGTTCCAAAATTTTGAGTTTCCCGCTCCATATCCATCGCTACTCTACTGTCACTCAATAATCGCGACAGCAATTTCATGTCACGAGGCGGGCATTAGGGCTCTGATGAACGGGATGAACGTGAGGATTTTCGTGTTGCTGGTCACCTGCCTACGTAGCCGGTAAGTTATTATGATTTATGCGCTTAAATCTTTTCAAGTGTCAGAAATATTCCTATAAAATGACTAATATGACACTTTAGATCATGAATTGTTTGTTTTAAAATATAAGATAATATGTTACATTTTTTAATCCTACATTCTATGAAAACTTACTCTGGAATAGAAAATCACTATAAGAATCTTACATTATTTGCTTACCTTTTGAATAATTTTCGAAATCATTCCATTAACTTTAATATATTTTCGTATGAAAAAGTGTGCACGATTATTTGACTGGCCTTACGTACGATACGTAGTACGAGAGACCATACCATCTGTAGCCTTAAATGTTGAACTTATAATTCTACTAAATACAGGATTTAAGTGTAAGATAACGATTTAAGTATCTTTTAATTTATTAAAATCGAGCGGATTATAAATTTCCGATTGAGTAAAGTGCAGTAGAATAAAGTGCATTTATTCGAATTATATCCCACAATATCAATCTAATTAATATCATTATTTTACTGTAGATATTTGAAACGTATTTTTGTAATCTCTCTTTAACAAATTGTTTAATTTTTTATATTTCCTTTGCCGTAAACTTTGAAGCATGGTGACTCAGGGATAAGATGAATGGTTTTTGCAAACTTGTGAAGTTGTTAAGGCTAATTCCAACCTGTGCATACAGAAATATGTAAAGGATAGAAACCTACAGGTGAGTCGACATTTTCATTAAGTGACCATTTTTGGGAACAAGTAGTGAACCTATTGTTTTATTCTGGTTTAACTTCGTTTTGAAAGTAATAAAACTCGTTCCTATACCATTTTGAAATTGATGGTACAAGTTTTTATACTACTGTGGGGTACTACAGGCTTACTCCTTACAGGATTCATATTCTGTCACTACATGCAGTGAAGTAATGTTCTACAGAGTTGTTTCAATCTGTTGCTAAATTTTCTGTTATTTGCCATTATCATCTGTTATGCTTGGCTTTTCAAAGCCTTCTTCTCCATCCTTACTTTTGGGTTAATAAGTTGATTAAATCTTTGAGCACATTATCACGAGCCAACAACAAGTAAATTATCTTTTTCTTTCTAATTATCCTGCCTTAGTTTTGGATGTCTGTTAATTTCTCTCCTGAAGCAATCTTTCATCTTTTTATGTTTCATATAATTATTTAGTTTCCTTCTGTTGTTTGTTTTAAGCCATTAGTTAGCACCTTTTAATCTATGAAATAAAATCAAATATCTTGACCTAATTTGTCAGCTTTCAATCATATCTCAATCAACAAATATATTTATTTTCTTCCTTATTATTATTCTCTTGTGGTCTTCTTGGGTCTTTGTAGCTTCATTAAAAGCAATGAAACCATGACTTATAATCTAGAGATAATTTGATACTTGTAATTTGTGGTTTTGTTATTCATTTTGAAGGCAGTAGACCAGTAAGCTGCTCAAAAAACTGTATTTTTGTTCTATAGTAGTACATTTTTCTTCTATAAAAATAATAGCTTTAGGACATGATTGGAAATGTTGCAGTATTAGATATAAATATTCTTCATACTCTATTCTTTAAATATCACAAGAGCAGTTGAACAGAAAAAATTTTGAGGTGTTGACTTATCTTGCAGAACTATTCAAGAAAAGATCTTTCATTTAAAAAAGTTTTACATCTTTTATTGTAGGCTCTTGCACCTCAAGAAATTTATTTATAAAATCAACCTCTGAACTTTGATTATATGTCTAGGATGAAAACTGCAAGAAAACCAAACACTTTTTCAGAAATTTTCATTCTAATTGGAGATATGTGCAATACATTTCGAATTTTTAGGCATTTGGGGCATTTTAGGCATTTGGGGCATTTTAGGCATTGAGTGACAAAAAACATTTTGTGAACCCTTTTACATAAGATTTTCATGATTATTTTAACCCATTAACTGCTCCCACGATCTGTTGAGGATATTGGCCTTTTCTGTTTGTTTTATGAAATACAGTTTTGTTTACATGCACATCATAGATAAGCCATAAGATATGAGATTAAAGAAGTAATTTTCACGTCATTTAGATGACAAATGGTTCAATTACAACAAAGAATCTGCTAATCTAATAAATAAGTTTTATGCATGTGATAGGAAAAATTTCTAAATTTTACATAGTCTAAGGGTTAAGATATTTATTTATTTTATTTTATTTTTTTTTGAAGGTTCACTTTTCCCCACTTTCACTCTGTTGCTTTGCTGAATTTAGAGATTTCTCTTCCTCTATCATGCAAAATATTTTTTAAATGCTTTAATGTATCACATTGGATTGTGATCAAACAAGTGATCTCTTGATTGGCCTTTAAACTTTGGCCTCTTTAAAATCTTCAAACTGCCTCAAGAAATGCTGTCTTGAAATGAAAATGAATTAGAAGTGAAACAGGATTTGTGTAAAATTTCACCTTTCTGTTTGTTGCGTTTCTGAGCCAGGATAGGTTGAATTGAGTGGAGTATAGCTATCTCAAAATCGAATTTTGTTTAGAAAACTTTATATTCTGGTTTGAGATAGAAGCTTTAATACTCAATCCAGCAACTTTGGGCATTTAAAACTTTCCTTGTCAACATTGAAAATTTGTCTTTCTTAAGGATAGAAAGGTTTGGGAGCCCAGGTTTCCAACTTTCT
>KZ308182.1:1038586-1105304 GCA_000376725.2 Ladona fulva | reverse complement strand
ATAAGCAATCATTTCATTTGAACTGCAAATAATTTTACAAATTAAAGATCGTGAAATAAAATTAGCAAGAATTTGATTTGGTGTTGAGAAAAATCTGTTGAAACTGCAAACAAGTTTTGCTGAAATATTCATTTAATAATGGAGTTGGCAAATCCAAGAATTTAAAACGAGGAAAAAATCATTGGTTTACAAAATGTACAGAAAATGACAAATTAGCAGCTCTGGATATTTAGTCTTAGTATAAAGACCAAAGACAAAATTGGCAGGAATGTGACTGTTATTAAAGGTATCCTCTATTGTCTAATTTGTAATTAATGCATTTAAAAACTAGTATTGGTAGAAAAATCTTGAAATCTGGAACTTGATTCAACATAGAGATTCTTTATACATGCATGACAAGCAAGAATGGCAAATTATACAATTTGTACAAAATATTAAAGAAAATTAACTGAATGAATTTCAATAATTCTAAATATTTCCATTTAACACATACAAATGCACTTCTAATGCTTTTTATTGGTAATACAATACAATAATCCTAAAAATAACTCTCCTGATTCTTACAGTTCTATTTACAACTGTGAAATGATACCTTTATCTTCTGACAAACCCTATGCTTTGCCTCTTTAGCAGATTAGTATTATATTCCTCTAATAGAGAATGGTTGTGGAAATGAAATGACTACATTTTTAAAATCTTGCATAGAAAAGAATAAATGTTCCTTAAAAAATGCTTTATCAAAACATGTTATATTTCATATTATGTGATGTTTAAATTAAATTACAAAATCTCAAAGAGAACTCTTCCAGAATATATGAGAAAAATTTTTTGTAGTTTTAAATTTATTTTTACAATATTTTACCAATGTCATTTATCCTCAAACACTAACAGGAACCTAAACAAAAACTGCTTGAAGAAAGCTCTACAGATGTGAAAGATACACATTTCTAAATGGGAGAGTAATCTACATTTAACATTATATTGAAAACCTAACTTTATAACCAAAGTAATGGATAGCAGTAGTCCTCAAATTCTCTCAAGTGTTAATATTCAGTAAAATTTCTCAATTTTTTAATTAGAATATATTACAAGAATTACTGAGTTGTATCAGTTAATGTTTTTGGTTGAACGGAGATATTAACATCCCTCTATCCAGCTAATAATGCTTAACTTATGTTTTGTTCATAAAACCATATGCTAATTACTAAACTTCATGAGTGTGTTTTAATTCAATGGATTGCTTATACCAGCCCTTAGCTGCCAACGCCTGTAGTAGTTTATGAGAAAAATCTGTCATTGAAAAAAGTGAACAAATCCAAAATTCATATTTAGAAAAGGAAATCGTTCCATTCCAAGGTAGAGTTATTACTGTGATTAATCATAGACTCAAGGGGAAACAATCTTCATTCTATAGCATACTGTGAAACCCTTAAGAAAATTTGTAAAAACAAAAAATTTCCTTATGAGAACATTGACCTGTAATATTTACCTCCTTCACGACAATACCAGGCCTAACGTTGCGCACCACTCACAGGACCTGCTTACCGTTCTTTGAGTGGAATATCATCACCTTACCCATCTATAGTCTGGATCTTATACCAAATTAATTTCATCTTTTGACTAAGCTTAAGGATTTTTAGAAAAAGTCTTTTTGACGGCGAAGAGGTAGAAGGTATGGTAGAAAACTGGCTAAGGGAGGTGTGAAGTCTATGACGATGGCAATCAAAACCTGGACACATGCCTACAAAAATACATCAATCTGATCAGTGATTATGTAGAAAAATAACAACATACCGGACTATCGTTTTTTGTAATTTTCTTGAAAATATATGCAATTTCCGATTTAAAAAAATGTTGTAATCTTATTTTCTAAATAACGCATTCTGAAAACGCATATTTTCTAATATTCTTGTGGCTATTTTCACTAAGTATTCTTAAAAGTTAAATTATTTTTCATCAAAAAATATTCGTCTTCATTATTCATAAGATTTAGTAGCATAATAATCCTTAAATATTTAACTATTCAGATTTAAATCATCAAAATGTAGAAAGAAAAAATATTGCAAGGAAATTGGAANAAAAATATTCGTCTTCATTATTCATAAGATTTAGTAGCATAATAATCCTTAAATATTTAACTATTCAGATTTAAATCATCAAAATGTAGAAAGAAAAAATATTGCAAGGAAATTGGAAGACTAGTAAATACAAGAGGAAAAAAATTGGAGGATGTTGGGATCGTACCCACCACCTTCATACTTGCATTCTGACACTTTACAGCACAGCTACAATTCTAACTTGCTCCTATTAGGTTTTTTATGATATTGTCGTACCTTCCTTCTGTTACATGCAGCACCACCTTAACCTTGCGGAATTTCCTTGCACTTTTTGAAGGCCGAATCTAGAATTTGGAGGTCGTACAAGGACAAAATCGCCAATTTTAACCCTTTTTCCAAAATTCACGAAGTCGCTCAGCAAACTTAACCCTTTGGGCCCAACTTAACCCTTTGGTTCCAACTTAACCCTTTTCCGAAATCGAAAGTGTTGACGTCATTATGACGTATTATGACGCACGGATTTGGCGCCGATTCGAATTCTCTATTTTTATATTTTATTTTATAATTCTAGTTTTCAAGATCAGGCCATCTTGGATTTATTTTTCTTTACCTGGACTGAAATATTTTAAGATTCTAAAATTTGAATATTTCCACACAGTATTTTCCAGCAAAGAAGTTAAGAACATGAATAAACCAACTCCAGTGACCTTGAAAAACTTTTCTTTCTTGAACAGACAGTCTGAAGACTTGAAATAGTATCCACCCTGAAGAGACCTTTTGCATGAGCAAACTGAATCCACAAATAATTTTGGGTAATGATTTAATTCCCATGTCAATTTACAATGTATTTGGCATTTTACACTTTATAAAATAATTGTTAAAATCTTCCTGGAAGTATTCTAAACTAAGCATTTTTACTCGCCACTTAAAGCAATAAACCATGCTTACAATCATTACATTAAATTTAAAACAACTACACTCATCATTTTCAAGATTTTATATCACATAATATATTTCAATGCTTTAGGAAATGCATTTCTGGTAATAATGCAAAATTTTAATGATCTTGCCACTGCCCTACTGAAAGAGAATCAAATATGCAATTTAAATCTAAATTACTAGTGATTTAATTTCTAAAAATATACAAATTTTCTAGGAGTTTTTAACTGCTGGGTCCTGTGATTTCTTAAATTTAGAGAACTATGGAATAAGCAATCATTTCATTTGAACTGAAAATAACAATTTTACAAATTAAAGACCGTGAAATAAAATTAGCAAGAATTTGATTTGTTGTTGAGAAAAATCTGTTGAAACTGCAAACAAGTTTTGCTGAAATATTCATTTAATAATGGAGTTGGCAAATCCAAGAATTTAAAACGAGGAAAAAATCATTGGTTTACAAAATGTACAGAAAATGACAAATTAGCAGCTCTGGATATTTAGTCTTAGTATAAAGACCAAAGACAAAATTGGCAGGAATGTGACTGTTATTAAAGGTATCCTCTATTGTCTAATTTGTAATTAATGCATTTAAAAACTAGTATTGGTAGAAAAATCTTGAAATCTGGAACTTGATTCAACATAGAGATTCTTTATACATGCATGACAAGCAAGAATGGCAAATTATACAATTTGTACAAAATATTAAAGAAAATTAACTGAATGAATTTCAATAATTCTAAATATTTCCATTTAACACATACAAATGCACTTCTAATGCTTTTTATTGGTAATACAATACAATAATCCTAAAAATAACTCTCCTGATTCTTACAGTTCTATTTACAACTGTGAAATGATACCTTTATCTTCTGACAAACCCTATGCTTTGCCTCTTTAGCAGATTAGTATTATATTCCTCTAATAGAGAATGGTTGTGGAAATGAAATGACTACATTTTTAAAATCTTGCATAGAAAAGAATAAAAATGTTCCTTAAAAAATGCTTTATCAAAACATGTTATATTTCATATTATGTGATGTTTAAATTAAATTACAAAATCTCAAAGAGAACTNGGAAGACCTACGAATAGCACAGTATACTTTTGAAGGAGTTAAAGAATTTAAGTACCTAGGGATACAAATAAATAACAGAAACAAATCTAATGAACTTATACTAGACAGAATTCAAAAAGCCAATCAAACCTATTATGCTTACGAAGGTATCCTCAAATCTAAGTTAATTTCAAAACCTACAAAAATGAAAATATATAAAACGGTCATAAGACCAATAGCAACTTATGGAGCAGAGGCGATAACTTTAACAGCTATTGATGAAAAACATTTGAGGATATTCGAAAGAAGAATAATTCGAAAAATATATGGGCCTGTTTTTGAAAATGGTCAATGGAGAATCTTACATAATGAAGAAATTAATCAATTAATAGGTAATGAGGATATAGTTCGGTTTATAAAAGCGCAAAGGATACGTTGGTTAGGACACATTGAACGAATGAGTGGTGAGAGAATAGTAAAAACAACTTTTAAAAATAATCCAGATGGAAGGAGGAAAAGAGGAAGACCTAAAAAAAGATGGAAAGATGATGTCATAGAAGACCTGCACACAATGGGCGTACAAGACTGGCATCAAATAATCGGAAATAGGAAATCCTGGAGGGACATTGTAGAGAAGGCCAAGGCTCATACTGGGCTGTAGTGCAAAAGGAAGAAGAAGAAGTATAATTTCAAAAGGATGCATAAAACTACACGCGCGATTAATTCTTAAATACCTAACGCTGAGACATCAAGGGTAAATAGAAATAGCCATTGTTTGGATCACATGACTAGATGAATCCATAAGGTCGGATGCAACACCTAGAAAGAAAAGTACTGAAGTTTAAATGAAATAAAAAGCGGTAATGTTGATAATTTTTGAAAGTTTCCATTAAAGCAACCATAGGAAAGATAGATACCAGTTGGCCGAAGTTAATCGAATTGAGAGATGTATTAACAACGTTCTGTGGAACAATACGTACCCGTAGAAGCGAAAACTAGAGAATACAAAGGTATCGCTAGTAATACGTAAATACGTATAATTTACGCAACAGAAACTAAACCTGATAACAAAAAGTAAACAAGTAAAGACATCCAATGGAAATGAATTTTTTATGAAGAATTCCTAAACTCTCCTAAAAGCAATTATAAGTGATACATGCAATATAACAGACGCGAACAGTTAGATAATATGAGCATATATCCCGAATGGATGAAGGAAGCCAGTGAAGATGGTAAGAACGTAACCAGAGCACGAAATAAGTGCAAATCATGATGATTAAATTATTAGGACTATCATAATTTGTTCCATTACCCATGACACTTGATACTTAACTAGCCTTCTCCGAATCAAATACTAATACTTAAAGTAATAATTCAGCATAATAAAGTCTAAAAAGAAAATTTCAAAGATATTACGTTCTTGAAATACACGTACAAAACTGCGGCGTCCCGACCTCCCAAGTGTTCTGCACCAGTCGCCTCTCCAAGTGGCGTCCATCTGGCCCCTCCGAATAAAAAGTTTGTGCTCCACTGATTTAAGTCATTGAGGAATTAGATATAATTAACTTATCAAATCAAACTTTAAAGCTTTGTCACGAGGTCACTGCCGAAATTTCACACTTTAACCTAATTGGAAGTGATTTGATCGTTAAAATAAACACTAAGTGAAATATTGAGAATTTCATTGCACTCAAACTTACGGCTAATAATTGTATAACAATTATGACACTTTTTTTAAGATTCAGGCTGTCCCGAGTCCTGAACCACACTTGAATGTCAACCGAGATTTTAAAAAGGCTCAGTAACAAAGCATTTGAGAATAGCATGAAGTGAAAACGAACGTTCGCTTCGAGTTCTGGACTCAGTCAGTCATAAAATAAATAAAGGAGGTACAGAAAATTCTTTAAATTCTGATTATCAATGAAGAAATAAAGCTACACAAAGACCTTTAAAAAGACCCGCTTTGGATTATAAACTAAATAAAAGGCAGAACATACACTTCTGATAAATTAACGAGACATTACTTACGAGATCTTACATTACGTCGTTAAATTAAAAGCTATCTTCATTCCAGATGTAACTAACATTCATCTCGAATACCTCGAGGTCTATCAGCGGAAAATAATGGACAGGAACTCCCTCCGATGATTTTATGTAGCTTTTCAGTACTTTCGGTGGCTTGGCTGATCTTCCTCCATAGCTTTTCCATCGCTAACTCAGTCTCCGCTATTCCGAGGGAATTATCCGGGAGTACTTGGCTCACAACGGGTCCTGGTTTCCGGCTTGGATTAATTGGACCTGAATGTTAGAAGTCTCATCCACAGAGCTGAAGCATGGATAGGCTACCATCTTGGCTTTCAAAACAAAATTTAAGAATGTTTATCTCATATTCTCAGTTATTCATAATCATAAAATTGTCTATTTAAATGATAAAACGTTAAGAAATGCCATATAACGATCCTTAATCAAATGGCGCACTCACACAGGCATTGCCTTAAAAAAATTTAGCATTACCTTTCAATAAATTACATGCTGATTAATTTATTTCATAGGCTTAAAGGTTATTCGATTTCACAAAATTATGTATCCATACTCTTCGATTGCATTCCTTCATGATTGCTTGAATGCATCAAGTCAATTTTCCCCTCCTACGTAAAGACAGCTTTGTCGGTCACAAAATATTGGAACACTCTACCTTCTTTAACTACAAATAGGTTGCAAGTTTACAGTGTAAATACTTACATAAGTATGAAACTTCTTCATCCATCGCCTATATACGTTACCAATAATTTGTCCGTAGTGAATCCTTTACCTCACTTCACGGCAAAAACGGGGCACCACCCATAACCCACCCCGTGTAAATCACTTTCACCTCTTTCACGGACAATTCCCACAATGCAACGAATTGCGTTTCGCCTGCAACTGCTCCCTCTGGTTATGAAGAGTGAGGTAAATATCTGCATATCGCCTCGCGACGGAGTTCTCTGAGAGCAGTATTAATTATTATAGCCCAATTCATCACAAATTATGAGGCCATCATAAGCGTTCTGTTTTAACGTTTTAAATACAGAAAGATTTATCGCATAAGCACAACTGTTCCATCCAATTTACTTCACAATGAGACATCGGCTAAGTATAACTGTACCTGTTAGGAAGTATTGGTGAATCCAGAGGGACACTAGGGACGGCGCTCCTCACCCCTCCTTTGCGACTTCGCAATCCAATCAGTTTGGCTAACGTAAAAATTGACGAGTAACTCACAATCCTCACAATCAGACAAACTTCGTGGGAGCGACCTCTCTTTAATAGTAAGATTTTTTTGAACCTCTCGGATTACCGACGTCGTAACCTTCGCGAAGTATCACTCGAAGCGTTTAACAGCGAAGGTCGAGTCGCTTGCGGTGTTTTGTGGGCAATTGATTTTTTTTGGGTGGGCGAAGAGGAAGGAGACATTCAATCCAATGTAAAATTATTCCGTGGATGTAAAAATCAAATTTCGAAGATTTTTAATAGGTAGTTGGGTCAATGCGCGTTGCATTGCGGCCAGAGTCGTACTTGCGGGGGCGAAAAGAGGAGTCCAGAATGTTAACGTTGTTTGGCGATGAAAATTTTCGTGGAAGCAATGCAAAGATTTTGAGAGAACAAGCTTTCGGAAGGATTTCTGCTAATGGGGATTTTGCGACGGCGACACGAAGTCCGCGTTACCAGTCCTCCCGGAGATCACACCGTCCTCAGCGATCACTTCCGAAATAACCTCCTAGCCGATAAAGTAACAATTGCACTTCAGGTGGCATCTGACCGACACATACCATGAAATCCAATCATCCACGAATAAACTCTCCCTGCCTGAAGTTGTCTTGAAATTTATCCAAGGTCTCCTGATAGCTATGTGGGCAACGCATTCGTTTTTGGGGATAGCAGTCCCTGATTAGATTTCCTGGGGGTCCATGGGCGAAATTACCTCAGCTGTCGAAGCACTTCTAACAATACTACTTATCCAGGAAAGGAACAAAACTAGAAGGCTTTGACAAGGGCATCGAACGTCCAACATTAAATGGAAATTAAACAAAAAAACAGGTATGTCAGGGAACCCATCCAAAGAGCCTACGCAGATCATTGGTTGAACCACATATGGCAATCGCTGGAAGAACCCCAACTGATTTAGAAATTGAAGAGGTAGCTGAAAGGAGGCAGAAAATTGGACCCTACTATCAAAAGTGAGACAAGCATCGCCAAAACAGCAAAAGAAGAAGCTGAAGCCATAGCAGACCACCTGGAAGGCACCAATCCAATCAACCAGGCAATGATAAAACAGAAGAGAGAGTCAGGGATAGCATAGTCAACATTAACAATAGTGAGATTCCAAAGAATTTCCCAATGTACATCACATTAGAAGACATTAAATTCCTTATAAAAAGACTGTCTCTTAGAAAAGCCCCAGGAGAAGGAAATATAACAGTTCTTCAGCTATGGCAAATCTTGATCTCTGCATCGGAATACCAAAGGGGATCCACAGAAAGCAAAGGCTGCTGGACAAAATGCTACTTCCCTCAATGCTGGAAGCATGCAAGGATATGCTGCATCCCTAAAGAAGGGAAAGCCCAGCAGCTACTCCTCATCATGTAGACCTACCTATTTACATCATGGGGAATATGTTGGAAAGACTTCTGCAGCCTACTTACATGCAACATACCAACTACACTCAGTATATTTGTGAAAATAGGCTTCTATGCTGACTACCCAGCTATTTTTGCCTTCTCAGTAAACAAGGAAATGGCAGTAAGACACCTAAAGTGAGCCAAAACAAGCTGATCCCATGGTACAGTCATTGAACTGAATTCTACCAAAACCTAAGCACTTCTCCTGCTACTGTACAAAAGGAAGGACATGGAAGGGAAGATTAAAACAAAAGAGATGGACACAGGTGCACACCCAGGGGGTTGGCTGACAGGCTTAAGCAATAAAGTTTCTACAAGTGTTTATTCCGAACCAAATCCTCAAGGTTTTTATCAATAAATATTTGATCACTTAAAAAATTTCTTTACAGGCAATACTTTTTTTAATGATTAGAACTAATTAATTTGCATTACAATGTAAATAGGAGATCATTGGTTACAATTTTAAGTTAAGCCTTCCCAAGAGAAAATTCTGATTTGCTCCTGGGTGGTCAATGGGCTGTCCATACCAATTAGCTGGGAGTAATCCAGGACTTGGTCCTGACCTGGAAGTACCATGTACACCACAGCAAGAGAAATAAGAAAAGGGCAAACTCTCAGTTATACCCTCGACTCAAGAATCAGAAGATAACATTGAAGAATAGACTACTGCTCTATAAATAATGAGTTCACTCAATAGCTAGCTAAGGGGATTCCTTATGTAGTTTATCAGCACCAACACTGATACAGAAGGAAGAGGCAGAACAGATCAAAGCTCTGCACAACTGCTTAGGACTGTCCAAGTCTTCATACCCAAGAACCATCAAAGTGACAAGGGAAACATATGGAAAGACTGGCAGGTAATCTCTGTAAAAGAGTACAGAGGTGTTTACTTTCATACAGCTAGCCACTCCAAATACAGAATAATTATTCTGAGATTATCAGCAAGGAAACATTTCAAATAACCAAGGCAATACCTGCAAGAGACCACTCTCCTCCAAGGGAGTGGCACTACAACAAACATGCATCTTCCGGTGAATTCGATACTGGGTATGTTATAATTTCAGACAATGAAATGTTAAAGATAATAAAACCCTACTAACAATGGCAAACCAGTCCCACTTGGGTACTATGTCCTTCTAGTAAAACTCCTAAAGTGACAGGATCAATTCTTGGTGGGGGCAATGATGATGACCCAGCATTATGAAAATACTGATAAGCTACTTGACTTAAGAGGCAGTCAATTGTCAAGGAGGTCTAGAAGAACAAATTAAGGCAGTATGGGAGTCAATGCGCTAACCACATATCACCAAGAATACTCCTTGGTCCAGCTGTATTCCAAAGAGGTATGACACCCCAAAGATTTTAGCACTGGCAAGCGTAAAATTTCCCTTGATAAGCCATACACCCACAAGATAAAAATGAAAATTCTTCAAGTAAATTGTCCCCATTGGATAAACAGAAGCTCATAGCATTCACACAAGTAGTAAGAAATGCTAAAACTCTTTTGTAGCTGCTTTCCCAGATATGAATAAAAGAATCTATATTCCACCTAAAGGCAAGTTTGTACCAGTAGAACAATTTATAAATGAAGAAAATTATGGTAATTTTTGAGTCTTTTTGGAATGTAGTGTTTGATAATTTTCATACTAAGTGAATTGGATGAAGTGACCACCCAACTTCAGAATATCTTACAAGCAGGTTAAAGTTTAATAGTTAAGCATTAGCCTCTGCTAATTATGTTTATATATTGACACGTTTTAACATTTTTAGCTTTCACATAGAAAATTAGCAAAATATATTTAAATTTTATTTCCATTTTAATAATAATAGGGACTCAAATTTGAGTTTGCAAAATTCTACATTTACAATTCATGTTCGGAGAAAAAGAAAAAGTATGTAACATTATATCATACATAGATTAACAAAATAAATTTTAATTTTGGCATCATTCAACATTCAACATGGTTCATTCAAATGTATTTTTAGCACATAATTTCCATTTTTAGAGACATATTGATACATAAAAAGACTGATTGAATTCAATAACAAAAAAATTATCTCAGATGAGGCATGAACTGTCACTCATTCAATACAATTACTATTTATAAAATTAATCAAATGAGTAGCATTTATACTTCTACTAATATTACATCCTTAATATATGACAGCAACAATAAAGCTTGATAGAAGCAAACTAAAAGAATCTACAAAAATATATAGGTAAAATACTTTGGCTATAAAAATATTCTACAAAGCTAATGTAACATAAAAAGTGGTAAATTTGGTAATAGTAACAAACAGCCACAAACATTTAGAAAATACGATTCCATTTAAATCATAGCAATCTCCACATAACAACCCTATCACTATTTCAGTTGCACTCAAGAATAAGAAATTGACATACATATTTTCATGATCAAAATATAATATTGCTATAGATTAACTTTCACTTCAAATTTGGCCATACCAATTTTAGAGAAGGGTGATAGCTTTAAAAAATTTGCAACAAAATACAAATTTTCCTACAAAAATGCGTCATGATGACCAATAGGAGGGGTATAACTAACTTATCAGCCTTGATAAGTCATTACTTTTTGCGTTGAAATATGCATATTACATGATCATCTTAAGCAAAATATTCAAACAATCAATTACAGCCCATTGATGAACAAATTCACTGTGGATGATTCATTCATGATGTTCATCATACTTTATGGATTAAAATATGATGCAACTAATAAGATATTTACAAGTAAAAAAATCATTGAGATAATGAAGTTTGTGGTCTTCCAGCTGAAGTTATCAATCCATTTGGCTCAAAGGATTTTCTCTGCAATCAGAGGTAATGTATGTTTTTTCACTCTTGGAGCAACTGAAAGTAACATAAGCTTTGATTACAAATAATACATATGGGAAACACATAGTAATACATATACAGAGCCTTCAAAGGAGACAAATCTTACTAGGAATGGTGTAACAGACAAAACATTTGGTCACAGAGGATGAAGGATAGAAGAAAAAAGACGCTGAAATTGTTAAAAGATATGAGACAAGGGTTTAAAAACAATTGTGTTAAAATGACTTACAGGATTTCAAACTTAAATGTTTTCATCATGGTCCATTTATTACACATGGTTTGAGAGTTACTTTACTTTTTAAAGAAATTTTCAGTAAAATGCATGATGAGAAATGGAAATGCAGATTTTCAAAATGACTCAACTGACTGACTAATTGAATGGGCATCTGTTTTGAAAAATTAAGAGTTAATATAATCATGTTGATAGTTTTTAATTTTAAATTTATATGTGCAATTTTCATAATGATTGTTTTAAATTAAAATCCTTTTTAAATACTCTTTAATGCTTAAAAAATAGAGATGCCATCACAATCGATCTAAAATCGAATTTCAACGAGAAAAAAGATAATGATAAATATGAATAATGATCCATTTACTAAGGAATGCACAGATAGGTTGCAGATAAAATTTCACGAAGAAAAATAATTGAGTGTTGTGTTTTCTGAAGCTACTTATTCGGAATGTGTAATTCTTCTGGTTCTTGTGTAAAGAAAAGTTTTATGAGACTGCAACATCAGTTCTTTTAAAATGTAATTGCTAAATCAGCCTTACAGACTCATTAAATTACTTTTGCCATTTTCTGAATGCTTCATGTGTTAAAAGGTTCTAGATGAGATATTCAAATGAACAGGAAGTAAAATTTCCTATGAGTATAAGAGTTGGAAAGCAAATAACAAATAGAAAAAAAAATTAAAAAGTCACCATGAAAGAGGCATGAATACATTTATAAAAAACATGTACCTCTTAACTTTCTTTCCACAGGAAATAAATAAATTGACAAGGAAATATTATGATATCCTTTGAATGATGAGATCATTATCTGTTTAAAATTGCCAGGTAAAGCAGAAAAGTGAAAAGAAAAACTTTGAAACTATATCTGCATTAATGAACCCACATTTTTAGTATCCTCTAGTTCCTGAAGATCAGGGCTGTTAGGATGGAAATGTAATTCATTCAAACGTTTTCTCTTCTCACAGCTTTTTACTATCCAATCTAAGGTTACCAGATAAAACTTCTTCTCTCTTGAATGGTTCTTCCTCATTAGTTCTGGTATGCTTTTAGATTCTCTGGAAAATTATGAAATTTAGATTAGGAAAGCAGTAACAGCATGAATATCAATATAATACATAGTGATTTGAAACTATGTTAATTAATATTATTGTATCTCAACTGTGTCTCAAGGAATTAAGGTCAAAGAAAATTTAAGTACAATAGATAATTACCTTGATTCTACAATTACATGGGATGTCCTTTCATTTATTTTTCTGGCGACAGTTCCACTGAAAAAACAGAAGTCTGATTTCCCTTTAAAAATATGAAGGGAAGATGAGCTGATCAGCATTTCAGAATACTGAAATAAAATATTTTATCTTCAGTTTTATAATTTACTATACAATCTACCATGCAATATGCTATGCCCCAATATGGATACACATTATTGCATATAAATATATCTAAATTAATAGTAATCAACTGCAAGTTTGAACTTAAACCTGATCTTAACAATTACATTTTGACATATTGTATCTTTTGTCAGCTGGCTCAATTTTAGGTATAATATAATGAAACTGCTCATCTTATTTGCCCTTACAGGATATAAGGGCTCAAGTCTTCCTAACTTTGGCTTACACATGTCTATATGATATGAATCCTAAAATGGACTCTATGGTAATAAAATGCCTATCAAAACCAGTTCAATATTATGTATCAAATGGTGTATAGGTAGGCCTTCAAACATACATTTTCAATGAAAATAATCAAGAGCCAACCTATGCACAAGACTGTTAAAAAAACAATAACCATTCAATTTGGTACACAGGGAATCAATATTTAACACACAGTTTGCCTGAAACAAACTGATTATCTAATCACAATGCATTAGATCTGGCAAACTCTCCAATAGCATAAGCTAGCAAACATATTCTCATGATCCACTTATTTCTTGACTTATATAAAAGTACTGTTGGCTTGTATAACTTGAAGTCATAAGTTAAAAATGTTTTATTTCTTGGGTTTGAGCTATATACAAATATATGGTGTACAGCTATTTAGCAGAAAAATATACCTCCTCATCTTGATGAAAGAGTCCTACACAGCCACGAAATATAGAAAATGGGCTTTGCCCAGAAAACAGTTCAATATCCATCATCTCCATGTCTTCCACATCAGTGTGAGCCTTGCAGTTCTTGAAAAGAACATAAAACATTTACAGAATAGCTAATAGGGATAATAATTGACAATCATAGTAAAATACTTAGAACAGAAAAGAATATTCAGGATTACTTTACCTTGGTATTCATTGACTCAGTTAGTTTTTTCAGGCTGGATACCGTTACAGGCTGAGTAAAACTATCACCATAAGCATCATAATGTAAAGCAAGGTATTTGGAAGTCTTTGGTGAAGCCCCAACTATTTCATCTACACTCCAAGGGCATCTATTTTCATCTATATTTATTTTAGGACAATCTGGACTGCAGACTTTCAGTATCCAAGACATGCGAATCACATCAAAACTTCCAGAGCGAATAATATTTTTCACTCTGAAAGGAGATTCATCTCCCACAATTACACAGAATGTCCCTTCCCCTGATTGGAAATGATTAGAAATAAAAATATTCTATAGCAAATTTAAGAACTTCAGTCATGTTGTTACATCTATTATAATTAAATAAATACAACTGATATTTAAATAACAGGTAATTGGTAATTATAATTATGTACAACTGTAATTCATGGGTAAATTGACAGATAACTAATTCTTTCAATATCTAAGATAATGAAGTATCTTTCTCTAAAATATCTCCAGCGTATTAACCAGAATAATGAAATTTCAACTTGATGAGCACTTTTATAATCAGTGAAAACATAAAACTGTGTTAATAATAGGATAAATTACAATTCCAGTAGAATGTTACATGAGACAAAATAAGTAAGCACTTCGTTATTTCGAAATAACGAAGTGCTTACTTATTTTGTCATTATGGCTTTCCACGAAGTCCGGCCAAATACCATTGAATTTATGTTACGTGAGGTTAATGATGGAAATAATTAGTGCAGAAGCTTAGATTTATACTGCTTAGCAATATTTTCATTACTATCCAGCAGTTCAAGTAAATCCTCATGTGCAATAATATAAACTCAAAGATAAACAATAATTACCAGGATTTTGTGCTATTCTCCCGCCATACTTGACTATTAACTTTTCAAGATCCTGCTTGGTGTGTTCCTCATCCCCATTAAGCACACATATCTCTTGTCCCTCCAAGACACTTGATACCTGATATTAATACGATGCAGATAATTAAAATTCATTTACCAAATTTCAAAAGGTTAAGTATCCAAAAATTTAACAATGAGTATCAAAAATGTTCTGATATTAATAGTTCTTGAAATATAATCCTCCATATATTTTAGAACATCAAGACAAAGAAGAATACCAGAAGAAAATTTACAAGGTAGATGGGATACGAATATCATTTTTAAAATAATTGATATTCTATAGCAATATTAATTAGAAAAATATTAATAGAAACAATTACAAAGTACTTAGTGATGAAAATAAATTTACAACTATCACCACCTACTTCCTTACCTTCAGTACATACAATAAAATTTAAAATGTGACCATCTGTAAAAGCTCTATCTAGGGAAAAGGTTGCTAAAGCAAGATGTATTGATATAATATGCATAGAGTTATATAGAACAGCTAAAGCGATTGCTTTGTTTATTGGAATGAAAAACACGTGTTTTGAGCTGATTTTGAAAATTTGAGAGTTGTTACAAAATGTAAAGGCATTTCTTATTCAACGGTTTTCTTCCTCTTCTTTAGCATACCTTTGCAGAATTAGGTGAGCAGTCAATGGCTCAATTGGGAAAGGAGTCCCTTTCCTAACTGAGCCATTAATTTATAATCCAATTTTCCAGCACCAGTAGCAAGAGAATATGTTTATAGAAAAATGAACAAACATAGTTGGTTTATTTATGCAATCTTGTAAGGTTACAAATATTCGAAATGGGAAAGAAATTTTTAAATTGGCATGAAAATAGAATGATAATATGGTAGATAATTTTTCACAAAGAAATAAATTTAATTTACTTATTGTATCAAAAAGATCTGCTTAACTTTGGCTTCTTAGGTATTTGCATTCTTTTAAAAACTGAGTTAGCAGTGATCTATTTTGTCTTAAAAACTGTTCTAAATGCTCAGAAAGTTATACATTTAAAACTCAACTGTGTCTCAAGGAATTAAGGTCAAAGAAAATTTAAGTACAATAGATAATTACCTTGATTCTACAATTACATGGGATGTCCTTTCATTTANCATTTTTCTGGCAATACTCCCAAATTGTAACAGTGATAGAGGGAATCGCAATTGCATTAACTGTTTCAAGTACTGGAAAACTTACAATGAAATACTAAAAAGATGTATAATTAAAGTAAAGAAGGTGAAGTTAATGATATAAAAATTGTTAATTTTTACCTATGCAAAAATGTTATATCATCACAGTAAGTAAAATGAGACAAGCTTATCTAGGTAAAATGATCTGAAAAAAGAATATAGTAGCTATTTCATGAACAAAATGTAAATCTTTTTTTGATTGGTTACTTTAAAGAAGGTATCTCATCTCAGAGTTAAATACATAAGTGTTCAAAGGTCACAACAGATGGAATGTTTCCTTATATAAAGAATATTACATACATTTCTAGACCTTCAGAAGAGACTAATTAAAACTGATCACACTAGGCAGATGGTCACTATAAGAAAGTGGTTGCACCAGCAGATTACACTGCATTTACATAAGTCACTGTAACTTGCCTTTTCAACAGATGAAACATCAGCACCTTTGAACTGTTCTCCTAAAACTGCTCCTCTCCTATTTTCTGCCTTTTGCCTTTTTATTACTGATTTATCATCCTCACCCATATGCCTGGTGTAAAGCTTTCCAGAACCTAACTGTGAGAAACATGATCAAAATTCTGAGCCATGATATTGTTTCCTATTCTAATTGAACAAAGACAAGAAAGCTAACCAATCTTAAAATATCCACTTAGTATTCTATTATGAGCAGCATAGTCAAGGGGGTCTTGGGTGTTAAACCCCCCCAAGAGACAAAATGAGGTTTAAAAAATCAAAGTTATGGGTGGTAAATTGTGACTTTAAATATTTACTGTTTAAATAACTGGTAACTTGCCAGGAATACATACATAAATATGATGCCATCTTTATAAATCTGATACTTTTAGGGCAGAAGTTTGCCTATCCCATGACTGTTGACAATTTTGTATTTATTCCATGCCTCTCCCCCCTAAGAGATATATCCTGACTACACCCCTATGATTATGATAAGTTGATTGTAATTTGACTTTACTTGAGAATGAGGGAGAAGGGAAACTTTGCACATAGAGGTGTGTGCCTTACAAACCAAGGATAAACGGAAGTGAAAAAAATATCAACATGACTAAGACTTAGGTTTCCCACTTTCCAGGACAGTATTCTAACTAATTCAAAAATTAAGGATAAACAGAAAGAAAAAATATCAGCATACCTGGGACTTGAACCCATGTCTCCTTTAGAATTAATTGTTTGATCTTTCTGTGAGACACATGAAGAATTACAAACTACCAAGTATACCAGCAAAATAAACTTAATAAAGAACAAGACTTTCAAAGACACTAGAGTAAAAATTAAAATGAAAAATCACCTAACTAAATACAAGGCTGATATCTTACTTGTCGTAAGTGGGTAACTTCTGTAGTGTTCATACACTCATACCAGCTCTTATCATAACGCACTGATTCTACTCTTGGAAAACGTAATGTGTAACCAGTCTTGAATGCATCACATTTTACAATTTCAGTCGCCCTTATCTGTCAGTAACAAAAATAGAATAAAAATTAGTTGTCATGTATCTAATTTATTCAGGAAAATACCTCAGTTATGAGAAAATGATAAAGATTTTACCTTGAGAACGCAGGAATTATGGGGATGAATCCATACATCTGGGCGTTCCTTTGTCCAAATGATCCCAGCATTTTCATGGGCATCATCAACTAATTTCACTTCCTTCCAGTAATGCTTTAATTTTGAAAGAAGTTCTTCCAATTCATCAAAAGTGAAGCCAGAGCCAACACGTCCAATTGAATGAAATTCTCGAGGACGGGCTCCTGTGATTTTAACAGAAATGTTTGTCATTATATGTTATTCCAAAGTCAGGAGGTTTATTAATGAAAGTGACTTTCCAAGACAACTAAAAATCTCACTCACCAGGGAAAGGTGGTGGACATGCAATTCCAAGCAGAAAGTGACTGATTATTCCTTTTCTACGTCCTTCACCATAGAAACCTCCGAGTATCAATAAATCCAGAGTATCTGACACCTCACCAATATACTTTGTATCCAAGAAAACAAAGAATAGTGACAAAACTATAAGATATATTTGAACAGATATGATATCTAAAATATACAATTTCATTAAAGGTAATAATGTCTACAGAGAGATATAGTAATCTTTCTGTTGTTTAGTGATATTTTGTACTTAATATGATATACGAATAAATTATCTGAAATAATTATATTCTGATGAAGGTTGTAAACTTTAAATACCCTCAGAATTCTGGAAAACTATTAGGCAAGGATTACTTGTATCTCAAATAACAGGAAATGTTAAATTGGAAATTAGTGAGTTCTAAAAAGCTATAGCTAACATTGTCTGTACAGTCTTCAGCCTGAAGGGGTTTGGACCTCATCCCTCCACCATAAGCAATGAAATCTTTGGAGAGGGAATTGAGGCGACTAGGCAAAGTGAGAAGTGATGTAGTTTGCCATAGCTAACATTGGTAGCTACATAATCTTTGGAAATCATCTGAGATATTGTAGAGTGTCTGTCATTAGCATACCTTTCCCAAACTACTGGACAGATTTATGCCTTTGGTACAACTCAGGGCTGAGCTATGAGAATCATCCAATAACTCAAACCAACTTCAGATAAATTTCTTTTCTAATCTCATTTCTGAGTTATTAATTCATACCTCAGGTTTTATCTTGTACCATCCTCCATTGCGATCATGAGGTTTATAAACTGATGCTGGTTCCTTCAACATGATACCTTCTTCCCTATCATCAATAGCTCTATTTAAAGCATCTACTATTTCCTCCCTATAAAGAAATAAAATAAAATTATATTTGTAGAACAGAAACAGGATTTCAACATTCAAAAAATGTGTATACTTTGATAAACTCACTTTGATTTTACTATTTGATTCACAGGAGCATACACAAAGATGCCCTCTTCACTTGTAAATACAGTTTTTAAAATGGGAATCCTCTCTTTCACAGGTCTACCAGTTAAGACTTGCCCATTTAAATAAAGTATATCAAAAACACAGAAACATGGTTCATAGCGCCGGTTTGCTTCTATTCCATCTTTGAAAGCCTCTGAACTTTTCATTTTTTTCACATCAAAAGAATGACCTGGAACAAAATTACCTTAGTTGCGAAAAATATACTTTCTATAAAAATAAATAAACCAGGATTTCTTTCTACATTATCTTTCTAATGTTCAAAACTCATTTTTCTGGCAATACTCCCAAATTGTAACAGTGATAGAGGGAATCGCAATTGCATTAACTGTTTCAAGTACTGGAAAACTTACAATGAAATACTAAAAAGATGTATAATTAAAGTAAAGAAGGTGAAGTTAATGATATAAAAATTGTTAATTTTTACCTATACAAAAATGTTATATCATCACAGTAAGTAAAATGAGACAAGCTTATCTAGGTAAAATGATCTGATATGAATGAAACTCAGGTTTTTATGTTAGGATGTAAACATTTCCAAAAAAGAATAACAACATATAAATATTAACAATGAAAAATAGCCATGTGAATGATTCTGAAAAATGGATTGTATTCCCAATTAAAGTTTGGGTGAATTTTGCCTACGCTGTTTCACAGAATCATAAAATGAGATGAATATGGAGCATGAATGAAAGAAAACTTCAATAATATGGATATTGTAGGCGTGAAAAGATTGTTTTCTAAATGACAATAATACATGGAGGGACTGAGAGGTATAGAAATATAGATGGAAAAGTTATGTCTCTTGTGATAAGCAATGGAAAATCACCTATAGAAATGAAGTTGGTAGTTTGCAGAGCTGAAATAGAGACCTCATTACTGTATAAAGGAACACAGTGATTACATCAGGAGAATATTACGTACGCTGAACAATTAGAATTAGAGAACATCCATGGAGTAACCTACAAAGATGCACCAAAAAATTATGGAAAAATAAGAGTAGAAATATTTGGTTAACATACATAGAATAGACAAACATAAAAATACAAAATGGAAGGGTTAATGACTCAAAAGAAAGAGAAGAAAACCAAGAAAAAGATTGAAGATTATAATAACAGTCACTTTCAGGAAAATAGAAACTACAAAAGCTTCAAGAGTTAAAAATATTTAAAGAATGAGTCAAAAGTAAAACAAATAACTAAGAGAGGGATACATAGCTTAAAAATCGATCTTAATATTCCATAATTAAACACAGATTTGCTGTAAGATAATTGTTAAGTAATTTAAAAGTAATTGCTACCATAACAATATGGAGCAATGTCACTACTTTATGTCATAAAACTTGCCTTTAGTTTTGAAAACTTTAAACTTATTATCCCATACCATCATTTCACCATCAAGAATAACATTTCTGACATGTGACTTTATAAGTGGAGCAATGCGAGAAGTGAGAGTCCCACAGCTATTCTTATCTTTGCCAAAGTTTTCGGTATAATCAAAACCATTGCTGAAAAGAGAAATTCATTCATTAAAGTGCTAACTATAAATATGTGCAATTCAATGAAGTGAAAATATTTAATTTGATCATAAAATCATTAAATAGGAAATATTATCCATTCTTCATATTATCAATCTTTAGGGAATATGTAATAAAACAATAAATATGATGATTGTTTGGTAAAGGCTTAGATATTAATTATATCTAAAAGAAATATCATTAAAAAAACAATTAATACAACAAGGATTAATAAAAATAAAATGTTTTCATTTAAATTTAATGTAAAATTTCTACTACTTACTGGGAAAAATATTTGAATTCTTTGTCTTGATAGTGAAGTTGAAAACGTTCACCATCTAGTTTTGTTTCTAAAATTAAATAATTTTCTGTAGTTTGGGTGGAAACCTCAGGATTTACTACATTTTTACTTTGCAAAAGGACTGATATTTTGTGTGGATCTGTTCTGGCAGCTAACATTGGCCTAACATGAGAAAAAATTTCAACTTCTAGTTCTTCCAGTTTTACAGAAGGATCATTGAAAGTTTTGCAAACCTGCAAACAAAAATTTCCATCAATGCAAGATAAAAACACCATTGTCATTTAAAAATTAATTACAGTAAACATCTATGCAGGATTTTATGATAAGGATTTAAAAATTTATTTAAGTTCATAATATGATACACTAGGCATGCAAACTGTAATGTCAAGTTGTTCATTATTACTTTTTATGAGAAAATTAGAGGAAATATTTTTCTTTTCCATGGTCCAATAAAATATGATTTTCAAGGTTATTACCTTATCTAAATCACTCCTGACATCAAAGAGACTTCGAGCATCAGGATGAAGAGCATTGAAGATACTCGTGTGACCTAGACCTATGCTGATTCCCTTCAATAATATTCGAATGAGCCACTTCTGCTCCATTGCCGACATCACACGAAGTAATTCAGTCAATTCTTTATCAATCAATCCTGGAAAGGGATTTAAAAACAAATTGGAACATTGTAACCAGGATTAAAGACCAATTTTATGGAGACCTTTAAAATTTTTTACTTGAATGAAGAAATACTTAGGAAAACCAAAGTCATGTATAAATTAACAAATTTCCTTAAACACTTCTAACATTAGGGCTATTCTTGGATAGTGATTCATCCATCAACTCCAATGCATATATAAAGTTGATTAATCCTTCATTAATTATGTTTTCTTTGCAATGCTTCACATTGGTGCACTTTGTCATCTCTGATTTGTTCTGTCATGAACCTGGCATTGTATTAATGTTAGCTATAGGCAGTGTATGGCTAGGACCATAGAGTTATGATACTGGGACCTCAAAGACTTATTTTTTGGGTGTATTTTTGGGGAGTGAACTGTGATATGTGAACTGATTTTGTAAACTGAGTGTGTGCTTCTATCATGAACCGCAACAACCCAACTGTGTTCTTGCAAATTGTTCCTGGACTTGCTAATTGACATTTATTGCAATCTGGATTACATCCCATTCAACTAGTTTTGGGACATTCATCTGCCAGTGTTTTTGTTTTATACATATTCTGGAGTGATTTCTTGGACTTAGTGATCACAGCTGTTTTTGTGATACCTTTACTTTGAAAGCAATTACATTGATTATATCATGCTATTTGGGTATGTTGTTCTATTCTCCTTTTTTTGTCTCATCTGTATTTCCTCGATTTCTCACAAGTGATCTAATGCCGCTACTTACGATAGTATATCATGACTTTCATTGATTGCTATTTCACGTATGGGGCACACTGGGAACCAAAATTATATTTCCTTTTCATTTCAGAAAATTTAAACTATTCCATCCATATTTATAATGATTCTTGAATAATTTACAATATTAAACAGTAAAAATACATACATTTTAAAAATTATTAGAAATACTTTTTTAGTTTTCAACAACTTACAAGTGTAAGATATTAATAATTAAACTAAAATCCTAAGAAGAGAAATTAATTTCTAAAATGGAAAAGAATGAGTAATTTTTACTATAGTCTATTACAATTTTTTTTTGTCACGAATATGAAACATTAAAATGTTTGTTTACTATTTAGATAGAATGATATATTTTTGAGCCAGATCTGGCTCAGAGGCTGCAATTTCAGTTAACTGGTCTAGATAATTTAAGTACAAAGTCTCGCAATGAACATTATTCTTAAGTTCATAAGAATTTAACAGATTCAAAGAATATTTGTAATAAAATCAATCCAACCTACAGAAATGTATTATCTACTTCAAATACTTAAGCAATAGAATATGAAAGATTTAAGACTAAAATTTCAATAAGTCTTTGCTTTCATTGCATTATGGCTTTCCATGAAGTCACACCTAACAATATCGATTTTATAACTAAAATTTCATGTTATAAAGTGGAATACAACATCAATTCTCTGAAACAATGTCATTTTTAGAGGGCTATCACAATAATAATTACAAAAATGAGACAAATATATACTAAAAAGGCCATAAATTATGCAAAACGTCCACTGAAAGAATCAAAATTCTCATCAGTAACTCTCTGCACAGATAAAGTTTGAATCATAACACTTACGTGGTTCATGATCATTATGATGTTTTGCAATATTGTCTAAGTGTTTATTAACCTCTTCAATGCTGAGTCTACTTGGGGACTGAGTACAACGGCTTGTCAAAACCATATAAGAAACATCTGCAAAATCTCCAGCCATTTTTCCAGCAAACTTGGGTACCCTGTCATCAAAATTAAACATTATAATTAAGAAATAAGACATTTTTTCATGAATGTCAATAACTTAGACTACAAAACTTTATACCTACAAAAAATCAGGTAATGTTATAAATTAAAGAAATATTTACCTATAATTCTTTAATTTGGAGGCATCAGGTCCATCTTTGGGTAAACATAAGATGCGTACATAAATGCGGGCAAGTGTATGCTCTTTAACACCATAAGGGCCCCTGGCACGATCTAAATTTGGTACAATTAGTCTCAATATTGGGAAAAAACTGTCACCCTGTAAAAATAATGCACAATTGAGAATATAAGGCATATTACAAAAATATCCAGTGACTTAATTATATAATTTTTATTCCAAGAAACTTATACACTTGTTATTTAGCCTAAAAATAATCCAATAATAAATATGATCTTCAAGTACATGGAAATGTTGCCTTTAAGAAAGGCTTTATCCTAACAAATTCATCAGCAGTTTCAGCATAGCTAATTTTGATGAAATGCATTAAACGAGTAAATATTGTGACTTCATATATTTTAAAACAGCTTAAATAAAATTTAAATACCAATACAATGAGGGTAAACAGTGATTGATGGACTTTACATTTTTCCTTTTCTCATGAATGATTTCTTTTCCCTCATAATTAAAATTATAGAATCCAAAAGAAATACGTTATGAAACCTAAGTGATCAATACTTTTAATACAAGAAATGATAACAATCACAATAAATCTTGTTAATGATCATACAGCAATTGCAGTCTAACTGTTTGTGATACAGGATTTCATTATGTTGTTAGAAATACTGGCGAGTATAAATAACATATCTTTGGATAACTTAATGACTCTGCATCAAGACCCTTTCCTATGCTACACAATTCCTTAAGAGATTAAGTTTCTAATAATGGGTCTTGTTTCTTTTAAGCAGCAAACACACACAGGCAAGGCTAATACCATAAACATATGCACTTGAATGGAAAGTCATTTCTTTCTTCAATATACACTAAATTGGGATAATGTGCCATAGGGGGTCACACATCCTTTTGTAAGCAAAGAATCTTAAGCAGCCCAAACTGAGCCACAGTGGCATTTACCTCATTGTACCACAACATTCTATAAAAATATAGGGTCTAACAGGGAGTTGTACTGTACTTGAAATAAATAGTTGAGACAAAGAAGTTATGAAGAGTAATAAGATACTATGAAGTTATCGGAGGGGAGATTATAAAACCTCCAGCTAGACACTGCTGATGTTGTTACATTGAAATTAATTACACTAAAAAATGGTACCCTATCAATGATTCCATTGAGTCTACTTTTTTTAGTAAATGAACCAAATTTCATTGTGAAACTATTTTAAAGGTGAAATCTTAAAATATAAGCAGACTAATTTTTTAACTTTGACTTTACTTATACAAGTTTGAACAATCTCTTATTTAATTAGAAAGCATCTCATTGGAAACTAATAATCTTCTAATTAATAACCTATGCTAATTGTCACTTTCAGGAAAATCATTTTTTTTAGAAAACAATTATTTTCTTTCTCTTGGACTTTTCAGTGTTAACACACCAATAAGCAAAGTTTATTGTCATCTTCATTCTATTTGTATTGAGGTTTATTTACAGAACTAAAACAACTATTCAGAGGTATCATACCGACTTTTATTGTACAAAAATGGATCCATTTCAATTTATGGTCTAAATAAAAATCACAACTTTTAAATAATAAAAATATATTACAATAATTATAAGCTATGTCTACTTGGATTTCAGTAAAAATTAAATTGAAATGACATCTTTGGTTAGATGTGTTAAAAAGTAAACATACCGAATTGAAATTTTGCCCATGAATTGAATTATACAGCTCACGGAAGTTGGAAACATATTTGCACAGTAATGCAACTCGCTTCTGCTTTATCCTGCACTTATTTATTTTTTCAAAGAATCTACAAAGGTCATAAAACAAGATGGTGGATGCAACAGTTTTCTTTGGGCCTTCATCACATTCCATGGCTTCCATGATTGTTGAGGGCTGCAGATGATATTAAAATTATTTGAATGGGCAAATAAAACCTTTGTAGCACATAAACACATAGCTTTGATAATTCTTGTTTGGAGCAGGATTCTTGACTTCAAGTATACAACTGATTTACAAATATATACATATTTACAGAAATATACATTCAAAATTCTTCACAAAGGAAATAATTTTCAACATATTTAGCATATAAATTATCACATTCTGTAATAAACTGATCCTTTATGAAATAAACAGATTCTATCCCAAAAAATGAACATACAGGGACTTGAAAGAGATATGTAAAATGTAATATTACAATGCAGCTTTAATTGAAGATGAATATATTCTGTAATATTACTTACATTTAACCTTCTGCAAATAAGGAGTATGTACCAAAAAATGTATTTAAAAAATTGATAATTTAATAAATATTAAAAAATAACAGCAGTTTTAGAACAACTCATCTGCAAATTACATCACATTACATTGAAATATAATTCTCTGATATGACTCTCGAAAAATTAGTTCGAGAAATGAATGCAACAAAATATAAAAATCATATTTAAAAAATAAGTGCATTTTTCAAATTATAGACACAAACTGCAAATAAAAGTTATACTCTTTTCCCATGAACAGCTCTTTTAGGAAAATATAGCATATTTTATATAACTATATACTCTTCTATTACTGAACGAGCCAATTCTTTTGCACCTGTTCGCATGTAAATTAGATGTAAATTATAGGCGATCTCCCTTTGAAGATTGAAGTTGGGGGCTTGACTTGTAGCATTTTCTGGATTAGGAGGCTTAGAAGACAAAGCTTTTTCATAGTGAAAGATCGCCTGTGTGAAAAGACCTAACTGATGCATAAGTCTTCCCAAATTGTAATGAACTTCCTGCCTTAGTTCTTTATGACGCAAGTCAGAATACTCATAAAAGAGAGCAATAGACTGAACAACTAAGGAATGCTTGTTCACCGTAAACTTTTGGCATGCCATATGCAAAAGACTGATGCTGATGAGCAGTGGCACAATAGGGTTCTTGTAATTCTGATACAAAGTAGCATACTCAAAGAGAGCATACTTATAAGTTCCAGAAATCAAGCAATTGTGGGCGTGAATCAACGCAAGAGCTTCTAGACACACTGGACTAATTGGAGGACTAGGACGTGAAATATCTCCAGACTGACTCTCACCCAACTTAGGATTATCTTCTTTGTCTGATCCATCGAGGTTATCCGGTTTCAATGGTTCATCTCCTTTACAATTTCGACTTTCATCTGCATTTGCCGAGGAGCCCAAAAAGTGAGATTTGGCAAACATTCGCATGATAAACCGGTTGTGACGTGCATCAAAAGAATGTAGCACAGACAAAACAAACAAAACCCAAGCACGGGGCATGCAAGACTCACGAATAACTAAATCTTTTGCTAGGTAGTAACCATGAGTGGAGTCATTGTTGAAGAATGCTGACAATAATGCAAGAAAACGGCTCTCTCGCCTTTGATTTATGTCAGATACTGAACCACCTCGTGGGTTGAATGTATTGGAGCTGAGGGCAGAGAATGCAAGCCTCTGGAATCGACCAGGCCATTTTAGGAAGAGACATATGGAACATAATGTTTGAAGGAGCTTCCATTCATCCTGCCATGGAAATGGGGATGACTGAGATGTTACAGTAACCTTCCCATCATATGCTTTTGTTTCATCAATGCGTGCCTTTGCATTTAAAGTGAGGTTGTACAAGGTTTCCTCATCTTTTATGTGAGCACAGTGGCGTGAGATGAGTAGCTGCCCAGTGTTCAACAGATCTTCTGCTTTTTCAATCCAGGACTTATCCACTATTTTTCCTTCCATGGGATCCAAAGTCTGCTCTTCTGAGTTCCAACCTAACTCCCGTATCAGGAGGCGGCAACGTTCATACAACAGGACTGGATCAAGGGCATCAACTTCATCTGGGTCTTGAATAAGGGCCTCTAGTGCTTCATTCCGTCTACCAATTCTTCTCAAAATTTCTGATAGGGAGAGTCTAGCCTCAGCATGGCCTGGAGCAAGTTGCACAACTGTCTTATAGGCTACTACAGCATCTTCAAATTCACTGCATTCACGCAGACACTCTGCCTTTCTTAACCATACAGCAGCTAGACCATAGTTTTTTGTTAGCACAAGGGGATTCAGGAGAGTTAATGCAAGCTTGTGGTGATTCTCAGACATTAACGCTTCTGCAACATCTAAATACAAATCCCCAGCATCTTCTGGGTCTAGTTCAAACAGAGGTTTCATGAGGTTTGTGGCAATGTCAATGGATCGGAGATGAATCATAACTACTAACATTTTAGCATGAATGTCAATTGGCAGATCCTCAGTGATTAAACAGCTCTGAATTGTAGTCTTTGTAGGTTTCCCACCACTACCATTCTCAACATTTTCGTCAGTTATTTCAAAAACAACCCCACAGTGGGACATAAGAATATTCAAACAAGCTTTATAGTCATTTAACTCTATTAATAATTCAAGCATGAGGTTAATATCCTCGTGAGTTATGAGATTTTTAGGGCATGGGAAGAAAGCTACCTCGATGGCTTGGCGAGCTCTATCTAATTCTCCAACACCATGATACATTCTAGCAACAGACTTAGCCAATTCCATGGCTTTAAGTGGAATTGAAACTTCCCTCTTATCACCCTTCAAATACATCCCAATCATAACTTCCACCGTTCTATGATATCTTCTCCTAGCCAATCGCTTGTCACCAACCTCGTCAAGTAACTGAGCAAGTTTTAAGTGAACATCAGGATTTGTTGGGCTTGCTTTTATAGCTCGTGTTAGGCATGTAATAGCCTGTCGTTGGTCCCCTTGCTCGATTGATATTTCTGCAAGTCTTTGCCATTCGTGGGGATCACCTGGTGATAAATGGGCAGCTATTAGAGCAAATTGAAGAGATTTCTCGGGTTCTCCCAGTTCTTCATGAAGGACAGCCAACGTCTGAAAAGGCTCAGGAGCTGTGGGAGCTTGACGAATAACCTCAAGACACATTTTGACGGCCATTTCACGGTCACCACGAGCGTATCGCAAATTAGCCTCTCCCATCAAACCCAATAACGCCGGTGGCATGTTTCTTCGTTTTCTTGTACGGTTTCGTCTTCGCTTCCGTGAAGCATCTTGCAGTTCTATCTCAAAAGCGATGGCCGAGGTATTTTCGGACGCTGATGTTGTTGGGATCTGAGAATCTTTATCTTCCTTAGGGGATTCCTCCAATTCTAATGTTAAATCTTCCACTTCTGCTCCATCTGCGGTCCCATCAATGTCAACGTCGTTACCTCCCATCAATGCGGCATACTCACTAAAGGTTAATTTACCATCAAGAAATTTCTCGGTGAGTTTTCTTTCTTGCTCTTTTATTTCTGCATCATCTATTTCCATCGCACTAGAGGATAAATCTTCTCCTTCTGATATCGATTCAGAATCAGATTGTGGGACCACCTTGAGGAATTCTTCATTTTGGCTTTCAATTGTAACTTCGCGTGCCTCAAATATTTCGTCATAACTAAATTCAATCTCAACGCTGTCTCCGGCATCTTTTAGCAGAATAATGTTTTCATTATCTGGATCCACCGTGTCTATTTCCATGAACGAAGTGCTAGGATCGGGAAGCTCGTTATCCATTCTGTATAAATAACACAGCTTAAGGTTGTCGTTACTTAATAACAATAAACTAACCCCCTTGGGTTATTAAAATTACTACATGAACACAATTTTCTATATATCTGAATTAATACCTTAGCTTTCTAACAACACATCACCAACGAACCACACCAAAACCATTGAACACCATCTTTGAATCATGACAAATGAGTAGCAGTAAGATAATGCGGCCGTAATTTCCCGGGAAATCAAGGTGAATTTGAAAATGTAATGCTTAACCACAATCGAATCTTACATAATTTTTTTCGAGTTCATCGATATATTTTAGTTGTTAGTGTCGAAAATGTCCACAAAACAGATGTCGTTTGGCTCTCATAAAAGCAGTTGTCCAAGTCAAATTTATATCGTACGTAGTCTGGGTAAGCCATCTACTAAAGGGGCTCTGGATGAAAATCCTCCTCTGTAATAATATTTTTAAAAGTGCCTCGATGGCTGAGGTAATTTCGCACATATGGGCCATCATCTGGGAGAGATTTCACCAAAAATGAATGAACTACCCACTTGGCTGTACAGGAGCCTCCCCTTGTCTGATTATATGATAATTAATTTTTAGTAGTAGTTGTTGTTATTAAGGTGCTTCGACAACTGAGGTAATTTTGCACCTTTAATTAATTTTTAATAATTAAGTAAATATATTGGAATATCCAAGGAACAAAGGCAATTAGGCTTGAATTTTTGTCTAAACCTTCGATATCTTTATCGCAAATTTCAAAAATAAGATAATTTCATTCCTTATAAATGCAAAATTTAGGACAATATTAATTTAAATTATTGATAAGTTTATTAGCAGCTTTCCAGTAACCATAACTTGATGAGTGGATTTTATTCATTTGTACAGGATAGGGAAAATGTACCTTTCATTTACTTTTGTCTCAGTTTTATTCATGGTAGTGATAATATAAAAGTTACTGAGATACTTGTAATGCTTACTAATCACCAATCAGACCTTATATTTAAGGTTGTGAAAATTCCACTTGTAGAGTCCTTGTGTTGCACTCTTGTTCTGCATATAGCATTCTTGCTTAGTATGGAAAGCAAAGGCAAATCATGCTTTTTATATAAGTAAGCCTCTTTCTATCTCCAAAGATTATAGCTAATACTGGCAAGGATTCACCTAACCTATTGTTTGATGACTTGACATACAGACATAAGAATGTACTTGGATGAATTGGTAACAAGAACATTAGTGACACTTATAGTCACCTACATCACCAAAGAATGGCAAGACATATTTAATCATAATCATAAAAAAATTTTTTAACAAACATCCTTTTTCATTCTTACTCCAGAAACATTTCAAAGGCTGATAATTTTTTTGTTTTCCACGTTCCACATCCAAACTGCATCATAGTAAGAGTTTAACGAATAAACAAAGATTTGAAGAAATAATGGCCATACATATGCATGTTTGTTATGTAATAGTAAACTTATTTTTCCAGAGCTTGAACTGAAAGAAGTGGGATGGACTGGAAGCAAGACTGGTAAAAGCAAAAGTCACTGATTCAGCAATGACTAAGAAGTAAATAGATGCCTACAAAAAGGTCTCTAAGACCAGTGCAAATAGAATGTGTTACTAAGGTCATATAAAAAGAATGGACAAAAGCAGCTTAACAAACGAGACTTATGATGAGAATATGATTGGTTGGGAAGATAAATAAAGACAAAGAAAGAGGTGGTTAACTCTGGTAGATAGACTAGATTCTGAATAAAAGTGAGGCACCTAATATTAGAGATACAAAGGAATGCATGAAAAGTTGCATAGATTTGTTTGCATAATTCATCAAAATTGAAAGAACTGACCAAGGACTGAAAAATTACAAGAGGATGAAAACAAGGAATACTATATGTATATACACACACTAACAGACTACAAAAAATCATAAGGAAGATTATTAAAATATATTTATTATTTACAATACCTCAACATAAACAGAAATATGATCAGATAATTAAAGCTCTGAATAATGGAAGGTTTTTATAAAGATCATGAGACAGATTTCTAAGAATGACATCTTGTTAATAAATCAATTAACACAGCATATTGTGTTCTGTGGTTTAACTAGATTCTCCATATTATGGAAATTAAAAATGCAACGTAGGTAAGATTCCTCAATGCTCCAATCGTGGTCTTTTAACTGTAGGCTTATTTTCCTGATCTTCCTCTGAATCATTTTCAATTTCATCCTCTACTTCATCTTCATCTTCGTTTCTATCCTGGAAATTCAAAAAGAATTGAATAAATAATTCTAAAAAATATAAATAAAAAAACAAAGGTAATAAAAATTCACACATTATGTATAGTTGTCCAAATGTTGGTGGAGAAAAGTGCTGAAAATGAGGGACATTACCCAAAATAAACTGGAAAAGGATCCTATACTTCACACGTGAATTCATCTTTGCCCATTTTTATTGAACACTACGCTATTCATAGGAAGATGCAGCAAATAGCACCTTAATCTTACTCTATGTTAAAAAATGGATAAGAGGCTTCTAAGTAGCTTTTTGATCTACTTGCAGAATTATGATCACAATCAACATAATCTGATGGTGAATCAAATAAAAAGTAAACCAGTGAAGATGAGAAGCTCCAACAATTTAATTACAAATAAAGAAAAGCCAACTAAATCAAAGGTGCTCAATCAATCAATGCTCCAAAAATTAAACTGCCGAGGAATATTTGGACTTTGCAACATAAGTAATAGTGAAATATAAATACACATAAAAAATTCAAGCATAGGACAGCAGAATCACAAGCATACAAAACTTTAAAGAACACAATCACAAAAGAAAAGATGCAGATACTGAAATAAAAACTGCATATGACACCTACTGAGATTATTCAAATGACCACAATGGGGAATCCCATAAATCCCACAACTAATTAAATCAAGCATGGAACAAAGAAACATGCTTTCTTTACAAAACCAAGAGAATAGACATTATGCTAACAGCATTCTGTATGCTATACAGGAAAATAAGGAATGGTTATTTTAAAACAAATTTAAGTTATTTTATTTATATAAATATATAAACCAAATTCTATTGAGATATTTATTTAGAATTATCTGTCATGTAATGAAGTTTCAATTGCGTTATGGATGATTTAACTGTGGAGATGCTTATGATTCATCTAGATATCACATTTATACTTGATGTAACACATATATTTAAAGAAATACTGATTTATGCTCTCTATGTTATAAGCATCTTATAACTAAACACTATTGGTCAATATTTGCATTTTATGCTTGTATTTAAATGAAATGAAATATAATGAATTAAATTATATGAAATTTTTATTCGATATTTTCACTAATAAGACAATCATTTAGCTACGAAATATATATTTTTATGTTTTCCTAATAAGCAATTTCTCACATAGGAAAATAATTCCACATCTCGGTATCAGATAAATTTCTTCAGACTTTCAATGGTATCAAGGACATATTAATTCACTGCTTAACATGGCTGTAGATATATCACTGATATATGACACCAGAAAAACATACTACATCATACATTGGAAAAATATTTTATTAATTTTTTGGTGAGCAAATTTTAACGATCATTTAAGATAAACAGCATAAACCTGATTTTCAAACTGAAGCATACTGTAGCAAAACTGAAGAAACTTACCTCATTATGAAGAGATTTTAAATTTTCTTCCAACTTCTGCTGATCAATCCGGAAATCTCTACTTATTGTGAGTTTCACTAGAGCTGAAAGGTTTTCCTAAAATTGAAAACATTTAAAACAATTAATTTAAACTACAAGGAAATGGGAATCTTTAGGATATTCAGTAACAGAATACATTAACATTAACAAATATAAAAGAAAGAGAGGGTATCTTTGATGCACTCACTGCCTCTTAATTTCAGTGATATAATTCCTGCAGCCAATATATCAATCAAAGGGAAAACTCCTAGTGCTACAACACAATGTACATCAGCAGCATGCTGAGTAAGTCCAGCTTGATGCATGTGAGTCAGGGTCATCAAACATGTTCATTCATAAACAATAATTAATGAAAAATAATAATAATAATAATTCAATGAAAAATAATAATACATAATAATTCAAAGAATAACACCTTTATTAAAGGGTGAGATTGTGACTTACTAGTCTTTTTTTACATCTAACCCTTAGTCATTGTACATAGAATGAAAGAGGTATTGGGAGTTGTGCATAAAAAAGGAATAAAAGAAGGAACTATTATGCAGGTTTGATAAAACTTAATTCTGCATTTAGGAAAAAATTAAAACCCTGCAAGAAAACATCCACAAGAAGAGGGCATGAAAATCTGTGAAACCTACCGACAGTAGCAACTAAAATTTTAAAAAAGAGGGGAAATAAAAAAAAGTGACAGCAACAAAGCTGAAAAAAAAACTGACAAGAAGAAATGCATAATTCTTACAAAAATTTAGAAAAAACAGATGTTGGAATTAAAATTATAAGTAGGTAGTAATACATAATTAAAAAGAATATAAAAAGGAATAAGAAAATATCAAATGAAGATAAAGTATAAAATAACTATAATAATGATTAAATTAGAGTTTCTATTAATCATTTCTTTTTTTAAAGAATATTCCACAGTTTTTAAAGAGAATATTTCACTTTAAAATACACATATGAGGGCTGTATGATAAGTACCTGTGTTAGGCAAGAATATGCATTTTTTAACTTCTTTTAATTTATTTCTCAATATAGTCTCCTTTCAACTCAATACATTTAGTCCAGTGATATTCTAACTTTCTCAAGCCATCCAAAAAATAAGTTTTGTTGAACTCAGCAAAATAGGTCTCTGTTGTGGCGATGACTTCCTTGTTTGGCGTGAATCGCTTTCCCCCAGGCCATTTTTTCATGTTTGCAAAACAAAAAAAAATTGCATGGGGCCAAATTTGGAGAATAGAGTGGACGAGGTTGCAATTTGTACCGCAATTGGACCAGTTTTGCTGTGGCTATTGCAGATGAAAGAGCTGGTGCGTTATCATGATGAAAGAGCACTTTTTTCTTCACCAAATGGGGCTGTTTTTTCCTCAATTCAGCATTGAATCGGTCCAACAAATCAGCATAGTACTGCCCTGTGATTGTCCTTCCCTTTTCCAAGTAGTCTGTGAAGATAATGCCTCGCGAATCCCAAAAAAATGGTGGCCATGACTTTTCCGTCCAATGGAACCATTTTCGCCTTCTTTGGAGCAGGTTCGCAGAGTGAAATCCACTGTTTTGACCGTTCTTTCATTTCTGGCTTGTAGAATGGATCCATGTTTTGTCAACAGTCATGAAACACCATAGAAACTATTTCGGATTGTGCTTGAACATGTCCAAACAGTGCTCCGAAGTTGCCATACGTTTCTGTTTTTGCTCCACTGTGAGCAAACATGGCACCCACCTCGCCGATAGCTTTCTCATGTCCAATTTTTCGTGTAGGATACTTTGTATGCGTTCAATTGAGATGTTTACAATTTCAGCAATCTCTCTGATCTTCACACGGTGATCCGCTAGCACGATATCATGGACTTTGTTAACCATATCCTCTGTAGTCACCTCAATCGGATGGCCTGGGCGCTCTTCATCAAAAACTAATGTTTGGCCATGCTTGAATTCATTAAACCAATATCTGATGGCAGTCATTAAAAGTGCATGGTCCTTATAAACAGCATGCAACTTCACCTTGATTTCCTCACACATCTCCCCATCCAAAAAAATAAATCTAATCACTGATCTATATTGCTCTTTCTCCATGATGGCAAGCAAACACAAACTTGACTACTTTCAACAACTATCATAACAAAACCACTCGATTAATCTGTCTGAAATTTTGAGTCATATATCTAAAGATGGCGTTAAATTATGGCATACACATTTTGTGCCAGTGGTGCCATCAGTCGCTAAACATGGGTACTTATCATACAGCCCTCATAATTAGTAAAGACTACTAAGACAAGATATTGGATACAGAGAGTATATGGAAAAAGTGAAAATTAATGAATCAATTACATGAGACTTTAGCTTTCAATCATTAATAACTCATTTCTATTTTCATGATGCATTTTCCATCATCACTAATATGAAAAAACCCCAATCAGTATGAATTACTCCATTACTTTTTAGGATATTTAAAATGAACATGACCTCACCTTTGTTTTCTTTGATAACTGAATTATCAACCTCTCAAAGACTTCTGCAGAATATACCAATAAAGAAGAACTTTTCATAGCAGCAGGATTCTGAGATTTAACCCCTTTCTTTTTACTTTCAGCACTTTCAATACATTCCTGAAAAATTCAATTTTTTCACATCAGAAGCATGGATCATATATAGGTGGAAAGGGTAATATAGATATGAACAAGATTTTACAAATCAATTACAACCATAAATAATACTAGATAGCATGAAAAACTGGAAATATAATTATTCTGACTATTTTAGTCCTTAGTAAAATTTCTTATCACGGGCAAACTTCCATATCGATTAAAACTCCATATTTACCCCTAAAGAGTATAGACTTTTAATGCACATCCAGGGATAAAAGTGGAATCATACAAACTATGACCAAAATAATGTTTATTTTTCATTTTTTATTAAGAAAAATAAACTCAACTCTCCAGTAATAACAAGAGTATTGGGTAACTAACTTTTTTCTAGATCAGAAGAAAACTGAATTAAAGCCAAGGGTTAAATATACCTCATATAAGTATAAAGACAATAATACAGTATTTTTCATACAAAGAGAAATTTTAATAAATAAAATATGACAAAACAAAAATTCGCTACCAATTTAAAATATCACAGTATATTACATGAGACAAACCTAAACAATCTTTGTTACTATAAGTGAAATTTACTTGAGCAGAAAAGTATGTAAAGCCACATTATAACAAAATGCATCATAAATGGGTTATGGTATACATTATTTGTCACAAATTATGCCATATATTCTTTAAGTTAATCCTTGCATATAAAAAAAGGAATGGTTTTGCATTTTGTAAAAGTAAATTTTCTTTGATGTTAATTAACATCAACATTTGGAGTTGATTAACATAATACAGTATTTCAGCTAGGTAAATCATAAAATTGTTGATTGATGCTTTTCACTTATATACAATGCAATTTTCCACAAATTATTCCTATTCACACTGACCTGCATGTGCGTCCGGAATTTACAAACATTAGAAGATAGGCTGCCTCCAACAAGTTGGACCAACTTTTGGTACCTGAAAGAAATAACTGAAGATATTAATTTAACTTAGGGATTGTTTGACTTGATTCTGAAACTTTATATAATAAATTTACAAAACAAGAATAATAATCTTAGAGAGGGTTACAAAACAAAATAATAATCTTTAACTAACCTGGTACCTTCAAAAACTGGCCTTGCAGTTTTGCTTCCAGATCTCTGAATAAAATACCTAGTGATACCTGCGACAGAATTGTAAACATCCACAATAAGTTTTAGAAGAGTAGGATGCAATGGTCCAGCAGGTGTAGCAATTTTAGTAATTTCATTCACTATCTGACTACAGTGTATCAGCTTAGTACATACTTCTTTTTCCAGGGAATTCAGCATTTCTGAGGCTGTAAAAAGTTAGCAAATAATTTAATTATTTTTTCAATTAATTAATATATAGAATTAATTGCCTTTATAATATCAGCAAAAATTCCTACCATCATTATTTAAATATTAACTCAAGCATATTAAATATCTACATAATTAATTGATTTTGGTTGAAAAATCTTAAAATTATCACAATGGAACTTAAATGCTAATAGGTATGCAAATTAACAAAAATGGCTTTTGGTGATTAAGTAAAATAAAAGGGTGACTTATTGAAATGCACAAAGCTTTTCACAGCAGTTTAATTCTTAGTTTTGAACTTAATTACTATTTCAGATTAAATTCAAGAAAATAATTTATTTTACAGCAAGGACACTCATCTAAAACTTTGAAATATTCCAAAGTTTTCCTATATGATAGAGACAGCAACGATGAAGGATAGCTTGAAGCAAGGCCATGTAAACCACTGATTTAAATAAGTTTAAAAATGTTTTTTTATGTTGTAAACTATTTACCATTTCCTGTAATTGGTTCATTCAGAGTCTGCAATTTGTAACTTTCGGACTTGAGTCTTTTTAACATACGATCTGTTTCTTCAAGAATGAGTTTCAATTTCTGGCACAGCAAAGAAAATGCAAAGGCCTTTGTAGCATCTGTTATTACTTTAAATTCCAGTGACTCTTCTTCATTCTGGAAAACAAGAAAAATAATAATTATGAATAGGTTTTAGCTGTTTTTCATAAAATATTGTCAACTTTATTTCCATACTTTTAATATAATAAAAATCAGATTATAAAATATAATTTTAATTAAATTATAAATACCAAATCTTGTGATGAATTCAAGTATCAAAAAAACAGTATATTGTCAAAGTAACACATGAAATGCAAAAATAACTATTCACTAAAGGTTGAGTAGATTCAGTCCTTTCAATATCTTGAGATCACATGGACGGTTTACTTCTGAACATAAGAAAGGTAACGGAAAGTGCTTTTTGCTAATGTATGGCTTTTTGCAATCAGTTTATGTTTATAAAGAGCATGCATCTTGTATAAAATTCTAATCAGTCCTAAGGAATATATTATGCAGTAAACAGAATTTACAGAAAATAAAAAGCAAGATTTCCATTTTTTATTAGAAAATTAAATTCTTTTGTAAAGTAACAAAATCGTACCCCATCTATATTTTATAATTAACCCAAGGTTTAATAGATTATAATTAACTAAACAGCCAATCACTAACAACCTCGTCAAGGGATCCAAATATTGCATCACTTTTTAGTTGCTTGATTACTCTCATAAAAGGAAGCTCTAACACAGAATAATGGCAACGATTTCCTAAAACAAATGTGTGAACCAAGGCAAGTTTTGCAACTTTAGGATTCTTGGGGTTCTTCTCCTTGGAAAACTTGTTAAACCAATCCAGCAGCTTCTGTAAATTAAATAGAAATATTTTTGCAAGAATTTTGAAAACAATGTAATTTTTACCAAAAGACTGAAGGATATGCTAGGGCATGATATAATTTGAAACATTTTCCGTCAACAAGTTTTTAGTTAGAATTCCATTTTCAATCTGAAACTCATAATACACAAAATACTATTAAGAACATTGGGCACTGTTAGATGAGATGGTGCCTTGAAACTAATTTTTAAAATATAATATTAATTTTTAATTTTAACGAATCAATTGTACAAAACATCTTTGATCATAAGGCAATGAATAATTCTCAGTAAATGTGACTTGAGATATTTCATATAATTTTATTCACATTATAATTGAATTTTGGTTGACTAACCTCAGCAGGGTGATTTTTGACCACCCCTGGAGGAATTTCATTTGAAGGAAGAAGCTGAGATGACAGACAAACAATGCAAGAGAGAACAAGGAAGGGCATGTTGAACCAAGCATCCTTTTCAACCTCTTCCTCATTTTCATCCTTAGCTATCAGATCATCTAGTAAAGACTCCAACATGGTGATGAATTTCTTCAATGGTGTACTTTCATCATTTTCTACTTCCACATCACCCAAAATACCTTGAAAGCAATAGGAAATCACACATAAAGGAGGAAAGAACATAGAGTAATAGCGTGAATTATACAAGTATAGCTTTCCTTGGAAAAAGACAAAAAGAGTACACACCTTGTTCATTCAGGATGGAAGCCAGTTTATGATACTTTGCATCAAGAGCAACTGTTTCACATAGGCACTCAAGAGCCATTAAAGCACTATTCTTATGAAATGTCCCATATTCAAGCAGTTTTGCTATACAGTTTTTATAAATTATGCTGAAATTTAGAACAAGGCAATGGTAATTAGATAGGGAAAATTTAAGAACCAAGCAATTTATTATTCAATTGTTGCATACAAATTGAGCCTCTGCAAGCTCAATGATAACATGAACTTTATGATGGATATAATTAATAGATTTAAAGTGACAATATAACTCAATGGTGTAATGCACCTCAATGACTGTGTGACAAAATATCTTCAAAAAATTCATATTGATGGCAAATAACAAGATCGCTAGGCCTTTTCTAAAGAGGCATTTCCAAACCAGTGACATGCATCCCACTGGTAGGACTTGAGCAAATTGGCCTTTTCATTTTATTGGTTTTGCTTTTCATTTAAAAAATTCATTTTCAATTAATTTTTTCCTTGTCAGTACAGTCTTCAGTTTGAAGGCTGGTTTGAATCTCATTCCTTCAACTATCAGCAATGAAAAGCTTTGTTGAGGGGGCAGAGGTGACGGCAAAATGAAGAGTGAGGTAGTTTGCCCTTGCTTACCTCACTAAAATAGAATGCAATCAACAAGTCCATATTAGTGAAGCACAATGATTGTGCAAGTAACACTTTTTTAGCATTCAAAAAGGAGAGATCTTAATCAAGTGTATTATTCAGCATGACTCATATCTCAGTAGCTTTCATATCATCACATCCATGAAAAATACTGAGACAATAGTAAATGAAAGATACATTTTTCTCTATCCTTCACTAATTTTTTCCTCCAATGTAAATAAATCTTCTAAGAGTTTCATTGTTATTCATAAACAGACTACGTATTCATAGAATATTAAATTATATCAATCAATAAAGCAAACTCTCTGCATCTTGGGAAAGGGCTGTCTTGAGGAATGAAAATTGGGACTTCAGACCGCAAAGGTCAGGAAACACTGCTCTTGATTATATGCTTTTACTAACTTCAGTTACAGATTTACACCACTTGAATAAAAAATTTTGACCATAAAAATAATTCATAAGGGCACCAAAAAGGTTTCATTAGCTCCAATTTAAATCTATCAATAAACTCAAAAATTAATGAGTACTAGCTCAGTAACATTATCTAAATTTACATACAGAGAAGGATTTACAAACCATGTGATGTCATAGCAAGGTTTTACTGCTGTAAACCGCTGCCTGTGATAAAAATTCCTCCTCCTCTCTTTGCGTATGTGATGCAGAGCTGCTTTGAGGCCAAATGTATGAAGACTTTGCCGAACCTTGTTTGAAACTGATTCCATATCAATCTCTGGCAAGTCATTGCTGAAAATATAGTGATTTCATTAAGCACTCCATACCTACATGTCTGCTGTTAAAGCTTTCTTGATTGTATAGGAAAACTTATAGAGCTGAGAATTATGAAATTTATATGACTAACATTTTAGAATAATACTTTGAGCATTACAATAAGAATTTCAAAGGAAATCTCTAATCCAGCACTTCTATTATAGACCTACAAATTGCTTATATAAAATTAGTCAAATGATAAAGTTATTTCAAGATTGAATTAGAATGAGAATTGGAAAACTTCAGAAAAGAGGGGATGGAAACATACTAGAGAAAGCCATTAGTTGAATAGAAGAAGCCACTGATAGTTGAGTTAGTTGTTGTTGAAAAGAATTAACTAAAAAGAAACTCTAAGAACCATCAACAATTTGCCGATTCTTTAGACTCTTTTGTTGGCTATGGCCACACCACCTTATTTGATTTAACATGATCTTGGTCATTCTTGTATTCTCACACTATGTATATCTGATAATATTTGTTACTCATTAACTGTAAGTTAATGTTTGGATTTGTTTAATTATAAGTTGCATTCTTAAGTTGGTCTTTGAAGCCAATTTTGAGTGTTGTAATAACTGTTTTTGTTCCTTAATTTGGCACATGAATCAAATGCAGCTGTTAGGATTGTATGTCACCTTATAAATATGCAGAAATCCAACAAATTTGCTGCAGTAGATAAATATTTAAGGGAAGAATCATAGGGAAAACAAAAGAGGACTTTCATTCTTTATTCCAAGTAAAGAATTTTGGAGAAGAAAACTGAATGAGAAATTAAAGATTACAAACGAAAATGGCTTGAACAAGTTCAGAGAATGGAAATGAAATTGTAGATAGGACTGTGAACAGCATAACAGCAGGGAAGAGACCCAGAGGGAGACACAGGATATAGCAACAGAACAAATGACAGAAGGCAATAACTAAAGCTTAAACCAAAACAAACCAAACTTATGGCCCATTATAGAGGGAAGAGCAAGTTATGTAGATTTAGTTTGTGTTGTAGTAGTGCTGCTGTATATTTAAGATATGCATTGACCAAGAGATACATCTTAAATAAAATTTAATTTGGAAGAGCATAGTACAAGAATGGAAATGTTTAATATTTCAACATTAAAAATTGACGCTCTGACATCTCAATGATTTAAATGATATAATTCATACATAAAAACTGCAAGGAGCAATTTGTATAGAAGTTGTGCCTGATAAACATCCACATTTATAAGAGCTTTCTCAAGAGAGTGATTTTAAAGCAAAATACTCACAAGAGAATTTTCAGGAACTTGTAGGTGCATTTTGAATCTAGGATAGGCTCAGGAATGAGTTGAGATGGACTTTTTGGATTCCCAACTTGTTTCTTTTGAGTGTCCCCATTTTCCTTATCTTTCTTTTTCCTTCCTTTAACCTCTGCATCGGCCAATTTTACTCTCTTTAAAATATTAAAAAGGTAAAAATGTTATTTTTTGATGGCACAGAAAGGTAAACAACCAAAATAATATTAATATTATTACCGAAACAAAAACTTCTAATCTGCTGTAAGCATTCATAAGAGAAATAAGACTTTCTCCAGGTTCATTTACATGCTTCCTCCAACTTCCTATCACATAACTTATGAGAGCTTCATGTAATCCAAACAGTTGTTGGATTATTAATTTCTTTTCCTCTGTCTCTGCAGATGCAACTGAAAAATCCTGAGTTTCCTCCTGAATAAAACGATTGTCGCAATTTCAGAGAAAATATTTACATGTACCAAAATTATAGTATATTGATAATAGAAGATGAGATGATTCACCCAATTACTGAGAACTAATATTGAGTTGAACAATAACACAAATAGAAAATTACATTGAACTAGGTATATATCTTCTGGGTATATGAGGTATATGAGGGATCCCTCAATAAAGTTCAGAAATGTTACATCATTGTAACCTTATTTTACCACTTACCAAACCATAGTCTGATGGAACACATCTTCCAACCTGTAACACCAATGCCTTCATTATCTTTTTAACTTTGGATAACAAGGCAATATTTTCGTTTGGCCAGGCTTGATCTGATTCACTTCCAGAGAGGAAAACCAGCTGTGTGCACCAGATGAGGGATGCAATTGGTTCCTTTAAGCATGCATCCTTTCCATTGATAACAACTATTTTAGACCAGATAAATGGAGAAGTAAGCTGATCTCCAATATTTTTTTCCAAATCAACCAAAAACTGGGAAAGATGGTAACACAAAAATTCCAATATTTGAGGCCCCAAATCTGGGTTCTGGCTGATTGATGATGGTAACCCTAGAAGAAAAAAGATTTATGAAAGGAAGACCAGTGAATTACTATAAATGGAAGTTAAGAAGAGCCATTCTGCAGCTGACAAGTTGACACTTCCATGAAATATATATTGTAATATATTTAACAATAGGCAATACTAGGTGGAATTTCATACTTTTTATATTTTCATATATTTAACACAAAACTTGCCCAAGTCAACAAAATTTTGTGGATTATATATCAATTAACAGCTGTAATAATGAATAATTTGAAATAAAGTAAAATTCAAATCCAAATAGTCAGATTTTAATGCAGAAAATTGTACCACGAGCCTCAACTACAAACAGACATCTTGGTCTGCAGAGAAAATATCTTAACAAAATTATTTGGATATTACAAAAACAGGATGTGCCAGGACTTCCATCAAAATTTAAAAAATATCATTCTTTCTAAGTTGTTTAAATTTTGTTAGTAAATTTTTTATAATTATTTAACCGAATAATTATTTTAATTACTATAAATGGCTGAATTTACATAGCTTACATACCAGAGTATAGAATACATTCACATATAAGGTGCAGGAAGGTTTTTTGAGACTTTATTCTTGATCTATCACAATAAATACCATGGAAAATCATCATCCTTCTTTGAGATGCACTCTGCTTTTAAACTTGGAAATTTTGTGAAAAAACACAAGGGTATACATTGTAATTAAATTTTCAAGTTCAATGGGTAAAAAATATTGATTTATAAATGTAAATTTAAGGCAATTTTCAATATACAAGAAAATAATAATTGGAACATTAAGCAGCAGGTTACTTCGGCAGAGAATTTGGCTAACACCAACTTTATATGTTGGTCCCTTATATTTTGTGTAAACAGATTTCCATGCTATATTAACATATGAGAATCCAGACAAAGGTAGCAGCATACAGTAACCTTATTATAGGTTATCGATTACTGTATGGCAGCAGGAACCTTACCTTCATATAAGCATTTTCTCACTTCTGGCTGTAAAACAAGACATCTTCTAACAATGTTGAGTATTTCTAAATAAGTTGATTGATTGGTATTTCCTCTTCTTATGCCTTGAGAATGGACCATGACATTGGCCTAAATAAAAGAATTTATCAATTACCTTATTTATTCAGTAATCAGAAATTAATAATATTCAACAAGGAGAAACTAAGAGTATGATAAATATTTCTAACATTTTAAATATTTATTATTATAGATTTATAGTTGATTTATTACTGCTGAGATATTTATATTTGTTGTAAACTGTTAAGTTAATCTACCAAAAACAACTAGCTGCCATAGAGATTTAAAACACCCCTTAAACCATTATGCAGGTGGTCTGAGGATAAGTTGTGACCAGTTCATGGTAACAAAGTAAGCCCTTTCTTAGGACCCCTTCTCTGAAAAGAACCCAATATGTATTTCAATAGCCAAGCTACTATCTTCAGGGGTATAAGAATACTGAGTATACAGAGCATATACGGAGAATGTAGTATTATTCTACCAATGAAGATAATACTTTTTTGGAGTATTTATTCAGTTCTTCTCAGAATTATGCTTTTCCCAGGTCTTGCTTTGTTTCATCACATAGCCCTGGAAAACCTGTATAGCAGCTTAAGGAGTTTTAAAATTTACTTTGATAACAGCCGTGTTCTAACTCTCCTTTCTTATACTAGCTGCCCTATCAATTTTTTACCTGCTCAGATGAAGAGGGACCACTGAAAATACTTTGACTGGACTGACTCAGGGCTGACAATTCTTCAGCCTTTAAGTACTTTAACATATGCAAGAACCCCTTCACAGCTACCTCTCTTGATTTTAAAGACCTATATTGGCAACATAAAAACATGAAGAATAATGTGACATACCTCAAGACCTATTTCAACATGCTAATCCAAAATTAAATCTACAGCTGTTAGATATTTTATTTCTACTTTGATCATTCCAACTATTATGACAAAATACACCAAATTCATCATGCAGTATCACCATCTCTTGAAATTAAAAATGGTCAACACCGCTTCTATACACATTAAACAAATCACATGCATTATTTATCTCCTAAGCCAAATTGAGCCCCATAATAAGCAGCGGGAGGTACTGTCTTGAAGAAACACCGAATTTCTTTACTATGATGATTTTGCCAAACAAAACAAAAAAATGATTCTTTTTTGGATGATCAAACGAGCATTTCATGAAGTTCAGGAGCTTTGCAAACATTAGTCGAAGGTAGATACAATCTAATTAAATTTTGACAACATTTAAAAAAAATGAGTATGTATTAAAGACCCTCACCAATGCACACAAATAAATACACATATCTTACCTAGAAAACATAGACTTCCTCATGATAAGAATCAGTGAATCTCTAATATAACTTGAAACTTTCACTAAAGGCAAAATTGCATCCACTACTTCCTGGCGGACACTCAATACTTCTTCTTCCTCATCACTGATACTATCTCCAATGACCATCACAGAATTAACCTTTTCGATCAGGATTGACTGGTTTTCCAACATCATGAGAGGCATACCAAGAGACATTTTAGCGAGACAACCTGCAAAAGTGTAACTTGTTTACATAATGGTGAAAATGACCCATTTCCCCAGTGGAAGATATCAGCACAGAAGAAAATTCTTGGGAAAGACTAAAGGTAAACATGACATGCTAAAGAAGCCATAGGTGAAAAAAACAGTAGAATAGAATAGATTTAATAAACAGGCATAAAAATGCCCTCTTTCTATAGGATACATAAGAAATACATTGAATACATAAAAAAAAAAAAAAAAACAGTAGTTAAGTATAACATAAGAAATGGAAAGACTCCCTGATTTAGAAAAGAAATAAGAGAACTATCAAAACAAAACAGGAAGTCAGACCTCAATTATGAAAGAAGTGAAACTACACAGAGTAATTAGGAAGCTAGAAATACTTTCAACCACAAAACTGATATTTTACCCTGGAATTTCTTAACATGCCAAATGGAGTATGACTTTTCTGGAAAGCAAAAACACATTTGGAGGTTTTTAAGGAACCAAAGCACTCAGAGAATATATTTGCAAGAGTTCAATTATGTTGGAAGAATGGATAAAACCTGTTAGCTCACTGCTTCCATAGGATTGAAACTAATCATTGGAAACACAAGATAATAGCTCTGATGATAAATACACACTTGAAGAAACACACAAGTTTAAAAAAGTGCACTGACATATATGGCAGCAACAGAAAGCAAAATTTCAAAGATACAAAAATGGAGGAGAAGAAATGAAAGTACTAGAGATAGTCTAAGGAAAATGCTGAAAATGATAGTGAGAATATAAAAATTATACAATCCAAGAATGGAGTAGTAGTATGGAGAAGATGAGAGTGTGAAAAGCACGTTAAAAGAATTGACATTGATATGATGACTTACCAGAGATATTACTTAATTATCTTTCTCAAATAAGAGAACAACAAATATATACTATTCGTACACTTATATGGAAAATTGTGTCCTGAAATTTGAGTCCAGCAATTTGACACAATTTGATGATGAAATAGTGCTAAATTGCAAGACACCACAGTATTATTACAACAATAAATATTTCAAAGATCTTAAGTGGAGACTGTGCATATGTAAATCCAAAATATTAATTACAATTTTTAATAGCCAAGCTCAACCAGAGTAAAAAGAATACCTGATAGGTGTGCCATAGTTGTTACTGACTGCCCTGCTATGATGCTTGATAAAACAGTCTTCAGAACTGGAGTGGCCATTGAATTTACCCTCTTTGCAAGCAGCAAGAGTAAGCCCGAGCCTAGGTGCCATGCACGCTCAACCAGACGCTCTCTCAAGTTACAACTTTGCCTCACCCATCCATCTGGATTCAAAATTTCTGCATTGTGGCTGGGAGGAGTGTACCCTATTGGAGGTGCAATACTCAGAAGCTTGATTCCTAGACTTAGGACTCCTGAAGCTACTCGATCCCTACCAGAGGCACTATTAAACACAAGTTGGATAAATAGCAAATGTATTAATTACTAAAAAAAATCATCATTTACATCCCTTTTCTCAAACTCCTAGTATCAACTATTTACCAATTTTCAATGACCGACTTTAGGACTGTATCGAGCTGAAACTTAAGAGGCACCAACTCCCTCAACCATGCTGATTCATGTCTTTCTTCATCGCATTCTATGTAACATTTGATCACAGACCACAGGATGTCAAGAACCTAAGGATTTAAAGAATAAATAAATAAATTGGATTCCATTGAGATGTTTTCTCTCTTGTATAAACTCAAGCCCAGAAATCTGTACCTGATTTTGATACATGTTAGTCGATACTAGATGCAGCAGCACAGTGATTAGAAATGGATTGATTACAAGCTCAGGAGTATTGATGATGCCTTTCAAAGAGCTCAATAGGTTATGCACCAAAGGGCTTCCAACTCTGGCAGCTTCCTCAACATGATAGAGAACTGTGCCTTCAGCAAGACGCATTTCAGAGATAGAGTTGGGACCTACAAGGAGAATAATTGTTTCCATGTTTACAGTTATAATGGTTGAAAAAAAATTAACATTTTCATACATCAAAAGTGAAAAAATATCTAGAAAACTTATTTTAAATATATAAATTAATTTCCAACCAAAACGAATTTAAATAAACTTCCTAAAAGCACAATACATTCATAATTACAACAAAATACTTACAGCTATCTAGCAACGGTTTGCAAAGTATTTCTTAGTGCCAAAATGCTTTCAGTAACTTTGATTTAATGTTTATACTGACCTATAAGAAACTCAAACCATAACAGGGTGTCCACTATGAAGCCAATAACAAATTCTAAGTTTTCCAGGGTGTCCCACATCAGTAAATAAGTATGATTTGACCAAATATTAGATATGTGGTGATTATTGGCCACTTAAGGTACCAGAAATGGTGACAAACAGTTCATAGATTCATTCTGGTATTGTATAGATATCAGCACCTGCCATAGACGCAGACAAGCTGGAAGGTTGTCATCAGAAATTTTTATCATACCTACATACATCTTTTTCAAAAATAAATAGATTATGTAAAACTTTTGTTAAAATGTTTATTTGGAAGGGGCAACCAAGAGCCTCCTTGCCCAGGGCATCGATATAGCTTGGACTGGTCCTTATGAGTAATCATTAATAAGTTGGTAGGTTCATTGAGTCATACCACTGCACGCAACAAGTATATGAGAATATATGAAGAGTACTTAGTATGTGCGCCATCCTGATTAGATTCTCATGTATCCCCAAGTCATTGACAGGGATCCTCCCTTAAAGTAGTATAACTATTGCGCTGTATTCCTGCCATATCCCTCTGCTCGGATTCTGCACATTCAAAATTCCCGCCTAGTTTGAGTGACCAAGAGGGAGAGAGAGAAAGAAGCAAGTTGGTTGCCCTTTCTAAGTCGCTGCAGGCTTCCAGCAGTGGGTTCCACCCAGCGAAGAGACACAAGTTCTTTGTGATGTGTGGATGGACACCCTGACTTCTAAAGTGATCAAAGCAGCAGAAGACTATTAGATTGGGACAAGACCAATTGGTGGATTCCTTAATCATTAAATAGGGTGGTGCCATTTTCCTGGTGTCATGTGATCACCACAACCCCCTCTCCCTTTGTATTCCTCTTTTGTCTCTGAGGAAGAGACTACCCCCAAGGAAGAATGGACTTGAAAAATGTCTGACGGGACCGGGAATCGAACCCAGGTCTCCCAATTGCCGGTCGGGTGCTCTGTCATCTCACAACATTTCTCCAAGCCAAGAAATGTTCTGCCGGGATAGCTCAACGGACAGAGCACCCGACCGGCAATTGGGAGACCCGGGTTCGATTCCCGGTCCCGTCAGACTTTTTTCAAGTCCATTCTTCCTTGGGGGTTTTTTCCTGGGTGCGCACCATCTTGCGCAAAGTCACCCTTACCCGTTTTCCTAGGAAGAGACTAGTCAGTCATGAGTTGGTGAAGTTTGGCGGTGGTTGTCAAGAAGAATGCAGAACCTGAACTTTTGGTGGTTATTTGGGCTAGATTATTCTTCTCTTTGGACTTACGAAAAGAAATTTGAATGAAAAGAATTGCTATTATTACCGGAGTTTATCTCAGTATTATTTTGACTTATTGCTGTGCCTCATGTCACCATATTATTTTCATTGTTTCTAATGCAGATGTCTGCTTGACTTTCTAAATGTGGGTCAATTATATGGCATTTATTCCTTAGTTGCACCTTCCATGTTGATTTCTCTTTCTCCTTCCATGTTGATTTCTCCTCGATTTGTCACAACTGTTCGAATGCAGCAACTTAAGATGGTATTTCATAGTAAACTGTGGATACTATCAGGTGTTAGTAGCACAGTATTCTAGAATATTAAAGCAAATTTTGAAAAAATACTGATTTGTATTGTTTCGTTAAAATAATACACCTGAACAATAGTTCCAGCAGTGGCATAAATAGCATCATTTAAGTTTCACTGAGAGAGTCCAGCTACAAATTGCAACGTCAACTAATGACCAAAACTCTTAAAGTAGAAAATTCTTATCATGCTCTATTTGATGTTTCTCTTGCCCAAACAGACATAAAATACCCCTGGTAACTATAACTCTGTACATTCCCATGTTGCATATGTGAGACTGCCAAAACATTATATGCAGAAAAAAAGCACATCTACATTTTATGAGTTTTAAACTGGTCACAACAACAGTCATTGAAACGTTTCTTCCTCACAGGAAATTTTTAGTGAACTAATATGCAGCCCTAAACAAAAGCCATGGAATGATCATTCGTAAAGAGTACAAACAGAAATTTTTCTCGTTATACACCAAATTCCCTGAGTTTTATAGAAGAACAAAATTTCCTGAGCTTTCCAAGTTTTCTAAGCTAGTGGACATCCTCTATAATTAAATTAATTTTTAAGTTCTTTCTCTGTTCTCTCAGCAAATACTAACAACATGCTACTCAAAGTTAACTGACAGAAATCAAAGGTTGATCAATGAATTTAAATCATATTAGTAAAAAAATCAATTCTTTTTATTTAAAATATCCAGAAGTATTTTTGGGAATTCTTACTTAAAAATATATATATATGTTGTTTGCAGTCTAAAATAAAACAATATCACAATGCAATGAAAAAGCAATGTCTTGATTAATTTAATACTAATAACGCAACATTTCAAACAGATACATTATAACCATAAAGAAAAGTTTTAGTATCTCAATGTTAATATAATTTTGTAAATGAATTAAAATTAGCTTCTGTAAACTGATTATCTCCCCGTGCCTTCATTTTTATTCTTCCTGACTTACTTAATGGTATAAAGGGAGTTCTTGATAATTTTCTATCACTTTCTTTATTAATGAATTAATTTCAAAGAATTCCTTTGCAAAGATGTCAATCAGTACAGGTAGAGTATTATATTTTTGTTTCTATGCAGAATGAAAACAAAACAATATAATTGCATAACCCTATCAACAGCATGAAAATATAATGCATAAAATTTTGAAGAAAAGGATTAGCTCCATGGCATATACTATATTCTGATTTTGTCTAAAGACTAAAGACTGCTTACAGCATGAATCTAAAGTCTGAGCTAATTGGAGAAAAGAATAAACAAGAACAACTCTTACCATAAGAATCGCTGTCCAATTCAGAAAATATACTTTCACTGTCTTCTCTAGATGAGGCATTTTGTTTTTCTCTGCAGTACAGATGTTTGGAAAAGTATTCACAGAGGTGTAGAAAAACTGTTAGGGTACAGCTTGAACTTTTATGAAACAGGGTGAACAACTGATGTGAAAGAGGGGGAACTTCTGGAGCTTTTAAGTCTTGCAGCCACTTCCCAACTTTTACAACAACGTATGTTAGTTGTTTGTCATCTAAAGCCAAACCTCTAGAAAGAATAAAACATAAAACTTAACAGTGAATTAATCTTAAATTGAGCTCATACTCATATTCTAATTTAGAACCTATTTGAACACTTCCAACAATAATTAATATTGATAGCTTGTATTTACATAATCTAATAAGTATTTTGTAAGGGAAAGAACTACCATAATTAAAAATTTAGGTAAGAAAAACATGTGAAACCTTTACTTCTCCTTTAAGTTGCAGTGTTTACATAAAAATGGGAAAATGCTATGATATGTCAGGCAAAATACTGCTTTCTTTTAACTATGCAAGTTGATTGAATACTACATGATTAGAATGAATTCTCAAATGGAAACTGCACTAGATAATGTGGTGATTGTTAACAAATATTTCCGAGGTAAAACGAGTTTCTAAGCTGGAGAACAAATGTTGTCACATACTTTTCTACTTTAAATGAGATTCACAACAAATTAATTTTCCCAATATTAATATTCTCTACATTAATAGCTTTTAGATTGTTATCAGCAGCTTTTTAAAATTTACGAATTTAATTTACGTAACAACATTTAATTAATGATACAGAGAAATGTTTACCAATTTGACTTACATAAACAAGGAAACCACAGAGGCGATATTGTCTCCTTTCCAGTTAGTTCTGCATAGTTTTTCCACAGTCATCTCCTTGAATTCTGAGCCAGGCATATCTGAACCAGCATAGTTGATATTATCTTTTGTAGACAGTGTGGTTATAACTTTGGTCAAGATGTCCTTCCAAAAACTAAGATTGTCATTAGCTTAAACGGTGCAACTAATTCGATTGCTTCCTCATACACAATACGGATTAACGCACATTAATTAACAAGAAATAAAACAAACGAACATAAGAGAGGACAGATATTTATATTCTGGGGTTTTCTAATTAAAAATCGTTAAATATTACATCAATTATTGTCAAAAATACCGCTAACATATGATAATACAACAATAAATACCTGGATCCAGATGGGCTATTCTTCTGCATGTGTTCCATACACAAATCGTAAATTTTTGTAAGATGTGCAGGGGGATATTTATCTAGTTCAACAATAAGCACAGCCACAATATCGGCGGCCTGCTGGCTTTTTATACATCTTTGATGTATTTCATCCAGGATAAATTCCGTTGCCTACCAAAATTATCTCATATTAAAGCCTATAAAAATTATTGATTCCATGCCTATTTGAGAAACATGCCCTATTTTTTACCTGAAGTCGTTTCATGCTCGATGGGCCAGTGTCTGAAAATCCTTTCCATAAATAATTCAAAAGTAAAGGCCCCTCCGTCTGTTTCATAATATCTCTTATACAGCTGCATAACTGTCATGAAATGTTAGTTAGAGAACATTGCAAATATTGAATTTATTTCGAGGAGTAACTTTGAATGCTCACCTCCTTCACATTAACTTCATCTACTAAATCCTGTATTCCTTTTATGTTTCCCTCTCGACTAAAACCTATTACCTTGTCGCACAGAGTTTTCATTATTTAGACAATCATGAGAATTTCCAGACTTTTCAAGGAACTTTATCCAGCTTTTTCTACTGGATCACAACAGTTTGGCGGGCTCGGCGGGCTTACCCATTAAATTGACTCGCGGAATGCGAACTTATTTGGTGATAAAAACGTCAGGATTGCTTTATGTTAAAAGTGTTAAAATGGTTTATGTAAATAAGGAAATATACCACTTTATCTAAAGAAAAATTCATGAGAATTACGAAAGTTTTACAAAGTATCTCAAAAGTTAATAGTATGATGTCCTTCGTCTGACATTCAATTCTAATTTGTAGCGCGAAATTCGACTCGAGGAAAGTCAAACACCTCGATTTAAGCTGTTATAACTTTCTGAAATGGATGAGTAATATCAATGATATGCTTTTTATACCTAGAGTAAGTTATTAGGAGTCATTATTCTGTTATTTCGGCTAGGTAATTTCACAAGGGCAGGTTAACTAACCCTATTCCGATCGACATCGACCTTGAATTTGAATAACGTCGCCAAGCAAGTGATCATGTAGATTGCAAAGAGCATAACCTAAATATTTGGTAAAAATAATCCTGTCTATGGCTTACCTATTAAATTTCGTTTTTTGGTAAATATTCTTAATTTGTGACAGTAAGAATATCTTGCATTTTTTACATATGTAGAATAAAGCAAAACTCAATTCCTTGATATCAGTTATAAGTTTTCAGCCAATTATTAAACAGTTTTAATACTATCAATTATAAGTATACTCTGTAATACGACTCTATAATTTTTAGTTGCGCACTTCTTTCTCAATTTTCATTTCGAGGGTTCGATGCATTTCTTGATGGACAATGTCAGCATTTATTTAAGAGGTTAAAATATAATCCTTACTTTTTTTGAATGAGCGTACCAGAGCGAGAGAAGCTAACAGAGTAGATTAAGTAAGGATGTTAGTGTTAATATACCCATTGCCATGCATCAGTGGCTCGCAGAAAATATAGCGGAATGAATTATTTTAAATCCAATATACATGCATATTATCATTTAACTACAATTGAGCGGGAAGGAACAAATTCAAATTTATTTGATTATTTCAGTTTAAGAAAATATATTATTATCAAATTAAAATGATTGGATTAATTCAACAAATGGTAACAATGTTACATCGACTTAATAAAGCCATCCTTGAGATTGTTACAATTAAATACGACTTCATTACATTGTCACGGTTCTGTCTCAGTCCGTGCAGTAACTTAGAAGTCCTCGAAAGTGTAATACGATCCTGAATTTGCCTCAGAGGGAAGAAAAGAATTTTAGAAGGCCTACTTCAGCTATCGCACACTTTGGGCCGACTGTCTGGCGCTGAATTTTTTTTTTTCGGAGAGCTGGACTTCATTCATATGTACGCTGTCGTGAGACACGGGTGTCAGACGGGAGACTCTGCTCGTTGAAGCGCAAATCTCTTAATACTCATCGGATTAATATTAAGGACGTTAAATATATTAATCAATCTCCGTTTCGAGCTGTTTATGCAAATAGTGTTACTTAACTGTCATCTCATAGGAAAGAATATAAAATCAGTTTTAGTGTGTGAAAGGAATGTTGTAAAAACAGTCTTTTACATAACAGCTAGTGTGAGAGAGGAGGAGTTGCAAGTTTTATGAGTGAGTATTTACAATATTTAAGTTATTTTGTCATTAAATATTAACTAAAAATTTTTAGCCTCCGAAACCGCGGAAAATTATTTATTTTGTTTCATGTTCACATCAATAGTCACCTTATTTGTAAGGCCTCACTAAGCTAAATTTCTTAGACTAATTTCATAAATTCTTCTTTCACATTATTCTTTATATGGAATTTTTCCTTTAGCTGCAAAACACACGTAACAGGACAGCATATTAAACGTGGAAACTTCATAATATATCGGCAACTTATTACCTCCCTCCCTTATCTTATAAATATCCCTTGGATCTGTCTTTGATTTTGGTAATTCATCAAGGTAGATTTCTCGGATTCGTACAAGTATTACTTATTTTCCAACTAACTTCCGCAGTCATATTTTTATAGATTTTGTTGATGTACGAACTGCATGTAGTCGGTAAAGCGCGAGTTGCTTGCTACTGAGCATATTCGTACAAGTACTTAAGTACGACTTGGTGCTTTTCCGATGACTTTCACGGATGAAGATTTCTCCGGTTTCAGCTTAACAGCTTACAGCTTAGCAGGACTTAAAGCGAAATAGCAAGAATATTAGAAATAATATGCATTTTTATTCTCTTGTTCACAGAAATATGATGCCTGCTGCAACTGCATCCGTACTCACAAGACCTCATCTTCCCATCCCACCGATAATCCGAAGACCATCCGAACAGAATTTCTACAGGTCCAGAAATCATATTCAAGATTTCCCCTCTCCGTCACCAATTGTTACAGAGGCTTTCCGCCCGCAAGCAACAATTCGCAACGATCCAGAATCCTCAAGAAACCTCGATTACGAACAAGAAAACATAGCCAGCAAGCAGAATACACAGCGATTTAGCCAGCAAGACGAAAATCGATTTCAAAATCAGGAAGGCAACAATCATATGGGACATTCACAGCAACAGCAGCGAAGGCCTTTGAATGAAGAGGGAATCATGGGTGGAACCCGTAGTTATCAGGTAGGAAAATGTATTTATTCTTCCTTGGGGCGAATCTGGAAAATTACTGAAGAGCAATCATGGAAAATTAAATCATATGGTCAAAGCATACTTTGAAATTTACACAATTTAAAGTTTATCAAATGTTGTTGCGTTGGGATAAATATCATAAATGTATTCTTAGATGAAAAGTTATGATCAAACTTAGTTTGTAGTGCTAATGATAGCGTGAGATACCAATCCGGCTGAGCACATACTTTGAAAGTACGAGTTAGTTGTCCGTGATCGCTCTCGGAAAATTTTTCAGATCCGCCCCAGTAAAATCGATTGCCTATTCAACTTTTCGATCAGCCCTTGATTTAGTCGATTCATAAAGGTAGATTTCTCGGATTCGTGTGAGTAATAGGGTAGTTAAAGTAATACTTATTAGGGTGGATTGGGTAAGGTATTAATACATCCCCTGCCATACGCCACTGGTTGCTCACGAGGTAAAACTTTAAATTAGTTTAGAACTTTAGTTTCCAATGAACTCCGGGAATCATACTTTTTACAGATTTTTTAGATGCTCAAACCAACTGTATGGATAGTGCGAGTTACTTACGCAACTTACGGCTCGCGGAGCATAATTATAAATCTACTTATTACTGAGCACCTTCGTTATGAGTCATCCTTAGATCATTATTCAGCATCGAAAAAGAGATGAGCTATTCACCGCACCGTTTTGGGTAAAAGGAACATGATATTTCTTCGAAGTGGGTATTATAATTGGAATTTTTTTTAACGAAGGTCGCTAGTCCACGACTGAACGGCACCATTCGCCAGACTGGCGACAGGTGAAATGTGATACGTTATTGCGATTTTCGGTTGCGGAAGGGGCTTCAAGGAAAATCCGCGTTAGCGGACAATTCACTATTCTACTCATTTTTTTAAACATGATTATTAAATTAGGTTGACCTCTACGCAAGCTCTATTAAGGGTAGGTAACGTGTGTTACGATACGTGTGCATTATCGTAAGGTAATATTTTGATCCATTGTTCCTCGCTATTATATAAATGTCCCGTAAAACGTCCAACATGTGGATGCTGCCCTTATTCACAAATTAATATTCAAAAGTGATCAGTGTTACATTCTCCACAAAGGGAAATCCCATTGCATAAAAAAGTTCTTATCATCCGAACATGGAATGTTAATACGTACAAAATAAAATAGGTAAATACTATGCACATCAGCTCTTTAAGTTACTTAGGACTATAGCTTGTGTGGTGATCAATCATGCATTTCAGGTCCAAGTTCACACTTTTTCTTCAGGATGATTTACATAACCTACAGGAATGGTGAGATTAGCAACTAAGATCTTATACATGTAGACGCAGGAAATTGCATTCTTTGCAGAGAAAGAAAAGTGAAGGTTTGTAGAAAGACAAGATGAGAGTTTACTAGTGCACCAATCTCTCATTAAATGGGAATGAGACTATTTAAGGGTCAGTTGCCTATACCCCCGGGGCAAACAGAGCCCTTATCAGATGAGATGACTGAAAATCTGGTCGCCCTATCTTAAGTGGAGGGAGGAGGCTTTAAAACTTTGGTCTAGAGCAGTGCTTCCCAAAGTGGGCGCTACCGCCCCCTGGTGGGCGCTGCAGCGATGCAGGGGGCGGTGATGGCCACAGGTGCATTTGGGGGGCGATGAATAACTGTAAGGGGGCGGTGAATAGCATAAAAGAAAGAAGAGAAGATTTAGAAAAATTGATTTATGTATTCCGCTCATAACGCTTAATTTTTCTTTGAACAACGTACTGGACGTTGGCTCAGTTCCCGCATACTCCCTCACTTGCATTGAGGTATGTGCAATCGCGCACTGCTACTGTTCATGTGGTGCCACTTTGGGGGTGGCAAGTGGTGCGACGGCACCGGGACCCGCGCTAACAGGGCCCCGCGGATTTCGATTACAAATATGTTACGAATTACGATCACGTGAGAGATATTGTGACTTCGCGAGGGCCTCACAGAAAAAGTCATGGAATGACTTGTGATAACATAACTCAATTAACTTAATTCAGCATTAAGAGGCCAACCACAGAAACGTTCTTTTACCATTTAAATTAAGCTTAAGAATTTAAAACGTAAATGTGAAACCTAATTTCACTATTAAATTAATTTAAAACTGCAGCGTGGAAGCGTTTTTACGCGCGTAAACGCGCGCGCGTTCATAATTTCAAACTTCAATGTTTCTAATTTACACCTTTCTTTACTATATTTTACGAAAAAGGTAGAAAAAAAATTAATTTCCAGGGGGGCGCTGAGTAATATTTTTTCTGGAAAGGGGGCGGTAGGACAAATAAGTTTGGGAACCACTGGTCTAGAGGATAATTATCTGTAAGAAAAAGGGAATTAAAAATGTCTAGTAAGCAGTGTTTGCTTGAAAATCAGAAAATCGAGTGAATATTGATTGTTACTTGTCTGCCTGAAGACAAATTTAAGTAAAAAATATATTCTTCGAGTGCAAGAGAGGCATAAAAGCCAATCTTATATGTTGTGTTAGTTCTTTTTCCCCTTTAATACACATCTGTTTAGGGTAAATTTGTTTACAAAAAGGGAAAGAAGCTCTCTATTTTATAGGGTTATAATTTTAAAACTTTCATTGAAGGAGTTTCTCTTTTATTGATAATCTTTTCCAAAAGTAAAATTTTAATATATTAATGTCAACAATATGTTATACTTTAGAAGACTAATGATATGCTAACTTTATAAAACGTTTATTACATTATCAAAACATACCAGATAATTTTTTTCAGTCTAATATATTTATCTTTTGTATTTCTTGTAGCCAAATGGGTCAATAATCAATACAAGGATGGTATCAGATCCACTTGCTCCTGCAACAGATGTCTATAGTTATCTTAATAGATTGTCAGAGCTATTTCCAGATATACATCCTACACAGCTACAGCGAGTATTTGGTAATATGTTTACTCTATGAATGAATAATTAATATAATACGCATGGTGCAAGTAAAAGTGGTAAAGAAATTTGAAATAAAAACTTTTCTAGGAGAAAAGATGTTTCCTTCACATATAGAAATTATAATTACTTAATCTAATAATATTATTCTGATGAATATCGTTTAGACGTTAAGATTGTAATCACCTTATATTTAATTAAAATCATATTTTTATGATAAAGTTTCTTTTACTATCAGCAACAAGAACTTCAATCTGTATTAATTGCAGCTATGATTCATACCATATATTCATTGCCTCCCTGTAAATCATTAGGCAAGATTGTGATTTAAAAAGAATGTCAATGATCAATAATGAAAAATCAATTATTAATTTTAGTAAATTAACTACCAGCAGTTTGTGTGGCAAATAATTGTTAGTTAACTGTTACCATTTCAGATGATTGTGGTAGAGATTTCCTTCGAACAATTGACAATGTGCTTTATGCAAGGAGATTCAGGAAATCAGTAATTGCCCATATGTCAAAGTTTAGGTCATTAAATCGTTCTCAAGCACAGAAAAACCTCATCCTGAACTCTCAACAACAGAAGGAGAGAAATTCAGAAGATACCATCAAAAATACACAGCAGCCTCAACTAGAGTCACAAATGCGTAACTCTCCAAAGTCTCGCCAATTAACAACGTCCGCCAGTGGCCAGCAGTCGAAAAGAAGCAGGATTCTTGCATTCACAACTCCAAAGACACAGCGTGATTCAACGAAAAGTGGAGAAAAACATACACCCAGGACAATCCAATCATATTCCTCATTATCAGGAAACACTCCTTTGACACAATCTAACAAGAAACCCTCTCCTCCACCAAACGTCTTCCTTCACCCGGTGATTAATGATCAGCAACCTAGTGGAAATACTAATGCTAGTCCTAGATATATGATTTCATTAAAGAGACCTCATACACTTCATTATGGAGCACCTCCCTCTATTTCATCAAATTTAACTCTTCCTCTAGTCTTGGAAAACTCATATTTTCAAAACAGTTTGCCCTTGCCGGCTGTAAGGTATCCGGTTCTGGAAGATAGTAGTCTAGCTAGAAATAATTCCTTTAGATCACCAGGCTCTGTAGACCACCATTTTCTTGACTCAGCCCAAGATAAACAGCAGCAGCAACCTCCACATCTGCCACTAGAGCAAGTAGAACAAGTTCCATCAACTCAACAAGAGATGCAAAAGGAGCATGAAATGCAAAAAGAAGCTGAGCAGATGGATGGGGCTAATGTATCTCAAGCTACAGATTTATCTTATTCAAGTGAAAATTTCGAAATAGTTCAGCAAGCTAATGAAGCAGACCCATGGAGCAACTTGATAAAGACTTTCTGTGAACCACTTCACTCAATAGACACAGAGGGAAACAGACTGATGATGCAATTCATACCAAGTTCTCAAAATGAAGAAAATGGAGAGAATGAGACTTCTCATGAATGTGGAAGCTATCTATATAGGCAAGTGCATCAAAGGAGTGGAGATGAAGTTGATCAAAATGATCAGGGTGAGGTTGCAAACGATTTGAATGCATCAAGAAGTAGTGAAAGTGTGAATCAAGAGAATGGTGGAAACCAAAATGATTCAACATCTGTGAGAGATGTGGTACAGGGGGAAGACCATTCACCACTTGTAAGGACACAAATGCTCAGGAAGAGTAACTTGACATCTTTGGTAAGCTTAACTCTTTTCTTTTTAAGGATTTTTTTGTGGAAAGTGATTCAGGCAGTTTGAAAAAATCTCAATCATTTTCAGTCTGATCTCGTATCCAATACCAAATGTTTACCACTTGTTTCAAAGAAGTAAATTCGAGTTAATTGCCTAATTATTTATCTTTCACTCATTTAGCATAATGTTGTGGTCTTGTTTTTTACCAGGAATTTCAGCAAATATTTGCAGATATAAAACTCCTTGTGAAAGTGATAAATTCTAAAATTATTTCTTCAAATCCAGATTTCAATTTCATGATAGCCCTAAAATCCTTGGTTTGCTGGTTTTTATTTAATATATGCATCCTTTTTCTGATAACATCACTGTTTTCAAAGCCTAAACCAATAAATTCATGGCCATGGTTGGGGTTCAAGTGTTCTCCAGTTGTCACAAGTGTGACCCGAGTAAAGGTAGAAAAAATAAATCCCTATAAGCTACCAGCTCTTTTAAACATTCATCACATAATGGAAAATTAAAAAGAATGACATAATTTCATGCTTATTATCCAATCTGTTGACTAGATTCCATTATATCATTTCTGTATCTCAGTCTATAATGCATTGTTCCGCTAATCTTTCCTTAAGGCAATATTAAAACATTTTTCCCTTATCTTTATCATAATTCACCAACAACATGTTTCCAGAGCTTATTTTAATTTTCCTTCCAGTTATTTCCGTCTTGCTTAACAAGTATGTATTTCCTGTGCATTCTTCACAGTGATTATTTTAACAAACCCATTTCAGTAGGTATTTCTCTGAATAAGGTTTGGAATTTCAAAGAAAACATTAATAATTTTTTGAAATCTGATCCTTGTCATCAAGGTGCAATCAGTTCAATTTATATTGGGATACTGATAAGTTCATGGAATGCTCAAATTATCAAGTACTGGAAATGACAGAATATCTTGCAGTTACTTAATTTCAGCTTATAAGCCTATCACATAATGTAAATACAAAATACTACCTTCAAAGGAAGTTTTGACAGCCTTGTGTTGCTTAACAGTTTATTTCAATATGGAATGCTCACATGAATGCATGATGATTTATCACTCACACTAATGATTTCTCTCCAACAGGATTATCGGTCTGACACTGCTGATCAAAAAGAATCTATGGGTGACGTTCCAAAGGAAGTGGCACAAGTTGCAGGACACAAGCAAAATGTAAATCAACTGATTTTGGAGGAAAACAGTTGGACAGAAAATGAGGAGAATTCTGAAGACAGAGGAAATGATTTAGAAGTAGATCAGAGTGATGAAGAATACACTCATCATCAATAAATAGAAGCTTTATTTCAAGGGTTAAAAGAGAAAATCCTTAGACATTTCTGTGAGGGAAATTGAAATATCAGTGTCATACTTCAGATTACAAAGTTGCATCAAGTCGATCAAAATATTCTTGTAAGACTTTAAAAATGAGCCACTATAATTCACTTAAATAAGAGGAGAATATTTTCAGTGAATATAAGAGTCAGTTTCTTTTTATTTTTGCCCAAATATTTGTCACCTGGGTAATCCAATGACGAGTTCAAAGCAGATGGGTAACAAAGTACATGATGTAATGTACAAAGCAAGTACAAAATATTGAAATATTGTTTTACATGTTAATAAAGTACCTTAATTAAGTACCTAGTTTGTAGCATATGAACTGATTAAAAAAAAAAAGAGAGAAGATTGATGAAACAAACCATAAGGGACATAGTCAAAATAGAAAATATTTTGCATGATGTACAGGAGGTATCTTGACTTATGAACTGATCTAAATTTGAACTTTTTGACATTTTCCTCCCTCCATTTTGACCTCTACATACAAACTTAATTTCAAGATATGACTCAAGGAATAGATATAATGGAAAACTGGATTTCATGATGCAAAAACTTTGAGTTACAAATTGAGTATATAAGTCAAGGTACCTCGTAGTTTAATTTCCAAGATATTGTGTAATAGAATATGCTTCTGTTGAAGATAGTATTCCTTCCTGATGACCTGTACTGCATATAATGTACTGTGGTACATGTGTAAAGTTGCACTGAGGTGGAAGGCCTCTGTTGGTAGAGTGGATACTGCCACTAATAGAGCATTTAGACTCAGGAATTCAGAGGGATAGATTCTTGACCTTGGGACTGATTCACAAGAGTAATAAAAAATCTTTATTCTCCAGTATTAATGACTATCTTGCCCTGTTTCACATTCCTGATCAATTCTGAATCCTCTCCAAGACTGACAAGGGTTGCTGCTTTGTAGGCACTATTACGAGGGAAATTTCCATATTCCCCTTCCATGGACTCTTGGGCAACCAAATGCCATGTAGAGTAAAACCATGTGGCGGTAGGACTCCCCCATGCCTTTTGTTTTACTGTTAGCCTTTGAGGCCCTTTGTGACTAAGTAGGACATCACACATGCATAATGTACTTTATTACGGTATGGTTGTACATACACTTATATCATGAACGATAATCAATTTTTGCATAATTCATAAAAAACAAGGTTTGAAAAGTATATATAATTATAATATATACTTTTTAGTATAAGTGGAATTCAACACTATAAAGGAAATATTTGGAGAAATATAGAGAAGGAAATTGAAAAGAAGCTAAATGCTGACTTCAATCACATCTGTAATTTGCTATCAATGACAAGTATAACGTCAAATACCGCTAAATCAAGGATAAAATAGGAACAAAACATAAATCAGAATTTAATTACTTTATCCATTTGGGTTGGATAGAAAAAAAATTTGAAAAAATTTTTTTTTTCCTTTGGGATCAGCTGCACGACTTCATCGTGCAAAGAAGTTCCTTGAAATTTTTTCTTTCAAGACCTGACAATCAGTTCAAACAAGATCAGTTCTCAACTGAGAAGCCAAGATCTTGTTTGCAGACACTAGCTGAAGATAGATATTTTGGGTAATGATATATGTGGATGGATTTAAATGAAAACTTGATTTATAAAGGTAGAAAATATTATAGAAACATCATGATGTAGTGAACTCCCGATTATTTGGTTTGTGGATTATCCATATATGATTCTCTCTTCAGTGCTTTCTTCCAGTCTTATAGAAGAAATTCAAACAAAAAATGTGTATGTATTTTTTCATTCTTTTGCGTATTTTGCTTTCATGTTTGTGGATCCAAAGGCACTAACGTTTTCATTTTTGCAGACAAAAGTATTAGTATTGAGAACTGTGTAAGGATAGACATAAGTAGTAGATCCTGAAAATCACTTTTGCATGATGAAGCATTTTATAACACCTATGAAAATCTTTGAAAGATTTGCTCAATTTTCCAGATACAAGACATATTAAAATGATAGAATAGTCTCACAGTTGATATTTCTTCATATTTTGAGTAATGAAGCTGGGAATACATTAACTTCAGGGGTGAAATATATCAACAAATATCAGATATGTCAGTATGAATCAACTAGGATGAATACGATAGATTCAAATGCCTGAGTTAGCTAGAAAAGCAGCAACAAGGGAGTCATTGTGGTGATCTTGCTCACTGAATGCCACCATATTCCTCAAAGGGACATGCTACGGACTTTGATTTTATTGTTTCCTTTTCATAAAGCTGTCATAACTTCCTTTAAGAGAACCAAGAAAATCTATGGGTAAGAAGAAAGAATTCTAGAAATTTCCTTGACCTTTAAGCTGAAAATATGAAAATTGTCTCAGTTTTAAGCAAAAAAGGATTTTCATTAACATTAGAGACATGAATTAATGAATAATGCAGCTTTTGAAGTCAATTCCTTTCAAAACTGTTTGCAGTGATACTGAACTTTCATTATAATAAGATGAAGAAAGGGATGAGAAGCGCATGGTTCACATGCTTGAATTTAAATGAAGAAATTGAAAGAGAAAAAGTCTGCCGCATTCGGGAATCAAACCCAGGTCTCCCACCTTACGGACCCTCCTTTGTACACAGAGTCTCATAACAGCCAAAGAAATTGAAGGAGGGATCATTCTGTCTGGGTAGCTTTGAGGACAAAGCAAATGCCCGGAAAGTGGGAGACCTGAGTTTGATTCCTAGCTACGGCAGCCTTTTTGTCTTTCAATTTATTCATCTTTAATAATATCAAACGGTTAATAACTAAGTATTATAGAAATGAGATTATTATTATGAAGCATTAAAGTTGTCCCCTACAATAAAAATGATTAAAATAATAAGCAATAATTTGAAAATCAAACCACCATCAAACATATTATTGCTTTATTATACTTTATACATCAGATTATTAACAGGTATAAATAACAAAATATAAAAAAGAATATATCATGGTACTCTTTAGAATTGTTAAAATTGACCAGGGAATCTAAAGTTCATATTTTCAGTGAAATACAACAGAAAATAAGTAAACTGAGCTGGAGCAAAATTTGTACTTGGAAACATTCATGAAAATAATGGCATTTGACTTTCCTGGAAATCAGACATTAGTATGAAATGTTGATTTTAGATTCCATCAAAGAGAATCTACTATCTGGGGGAAAATAAAAATGGGTTGCCTAAACTTTGTAAAGCAACAGAATTATTAAAGAGTTTTCCTAAACATCTGAAACATACTATGCCAACGATGAAAGAGAAATATATCAAACTATTACCAACAAAATAACAACAACTGCAAAACTAGCAGCTTGATAATGTTTGAACAATTGTGCATGATGAATACCACATCTAACATTCAATAAAAATATGTAAACACATTGAATTATGAAATAACCTAAATTTTACAGCATAAATTTATGAACGGTCTTAATCAGCTTCCTTTTTGGGAAAGAAAACTTATTTTCTTAGAAGAACAATTAAAAGCACTATAGTTAAATAAACAGCATTATAAAATGAAACTTATAATTTATGACCTGAAAATATGTGAGCAGAAATAGATACTGCAAAAAGTCAGAAAATAGGCATTTCAATATGTTACATAATATATTTTAGAGAGCAGTAATAAAAATAGAATTTTTGTATGTAAAACATCTTTGTGTTCTAACACATTCTTCATTGATTACAATGAAAACTAAATGTTCAAATAACTACTTTACATTCAATTCACTAAGCAAAATAGCCATAACAAAATTAAAGTGATGGATGCCCTTCACATTACCATCTAGATCACATTGGGAAAAATGCAATATTAAGTATATTGTGCAGAAAAAAAATCAAATGATTATAAGTAACTACTACAAAAATAAATTTTTCAAATAATAATGAAATATTTTATTGAGGGATCAAATGGATCATTCTTAAAATTTTAGCATGAAATCTAAGACTTCATAAATGTTAAATATAATATATAATAATTCTCATTAATATATCAATGTTTAGATTCATGTTAAGAAAATTGAAAATTTAGGGAAGGAATAAATTCGTCACTTGTGGCATTAAATACATTAAACTTGCTGGAATGATTAGAAAACAATTTTAATGGAATTGCTGAAAGAGTAGTTTAATACAGTGTACCCTCACTCAACTATCGTGAAAAAATCAAGCACTCAAATACATCCATTATATTATCAAACTGACTAAAATTCTATGAACTTGAAGTAAACACTTTGATCATAGACGAGGATATAATGAAAAATTGCATCACAATTAAGATGTGGCATTTCAGTAATAATTGTTCTTGGCAAACTGCCCAAATCATGAAAAACTAACTCTCTTTCTCAAATAATTCAGGTAATTTTCTATCATTAACATGAAAGATATATGTATTATTGATTACATATGTTATTTTATAAAAGTAAATATTCAATGACATTTGTCAGTTACTGCTTGTACTTAAAATGTGGATGAGTTTATTAAAAGATTATTCTCTGAGTGAAATCTGTATCTAAAACCATTAAATAACAGCAATAATAATTTTGTTCAGTTGCTAGATTTTTGTTAAGTTAAAGTAAACAAAAATAACTTTGTGGAACGATAAAAACTGTCAAATTAAATGAAAGTCATAACAAATTCAGAAACTTTTAAGAAGTTCGATGGAATAATGATGAATTATCTTTCTCCTATGTTTCTGTTAAAGTCATGAAATATTCCATTACAATTTGAGAAATTTTATGTGAAGAAATAACAAAATGAATTTGAATGAATGAAAATAAAGAAAGAAATAAAATATAATATAAAAACAGTTAAAACAAAGAAATTTCATGCTCAGAAAGCAAATTAATTTCTCAAAAATGATACATTAAACTTCTCTTTTGATAATGGAACAGTTACAGAGTGGAAGGTACACTGTATTAAAACAATACTGTTTTATGTCAAAGCACATACAGAACATATCCGTTAATCTCAACCTAAAATTATTTGAACATTTCAACTGGTCCCACCCATTTTAATCACATCATCATTGTATGTACAATTAAAAGAAAACTTATTAAGTTCAAATAACACTCGGTGATTCCCTGAAGTGTAATGGCAGAGTCACATGTATGACTAACAGGAAAATGCCTATGAGTATAATCACAATTAGCTGAGGCAGTTAATTAAATATGGCAATATGTGAATAAAATTCAGTAGAGCAGAAGATTGTGAATTGATTCCAAGCTTCCCTATAAAACTATTCATCAACTATAACATTTACATAGTTTTGATGAATGTATCACACATAATAACTAGGAATTTCCAATATCTAAATCTGTCCAGAATATAAAAATCATTTAAAATATTTCTCTTCCAAAGTATTCTCATGAAATTATAAACATAATCAGCTTATATCAAAGACTCATACCATTATTACTTCCAAAATAAAATATAACATCTTACAAAATAGTATCTTCAATTTATAGTGAGAAAAGTAACCCACTTTTAACATCAACATTTATAAAATTATTTTTGTATTAAACATCTCCTAAGGTGATGTTAAGAGAGACTAGTGATTCTTAATGCGACAAAATATGCTCAGGAAAATAACATTAAGGCAGCAAAGGACCCAAATCACTGAGGCTTGATATGTAATAATCAGGAACAAAGCCTTCTTTTTCAATGTCATCCAATGTATTTATTCCACTGAGGACAAAAAGGCTTAGGAAACCACAATTTGTTGCCAAACCTATATCATGAGATATACTGAAAATAAAATGAGTAATTTTTCAAATAAATTATTTATTTTTTTACCATTAAAATACCTTAGCCAAGGAGGAAAATACACTTACGTATCCCCAATCATAAGCGTTCTTTCAGGAACTATGGAATGGACTTTTTTAATGTATTCTCCTCCCTCAACACTGGGTTTACCCATTATAGTTGGTTTCTTACCAGACACAGATGTCACTGTATCGCTAAAGAAACCAGGACCTGATGGAAAAAGGATAACATGGTAATTATATAAGCAATGAGAAGGCTTAGACAATACAAAGGCATTTAGAATGCAATAAATGCATCTATTTGTGTAGAAAGAGAAGACAGGATGGTACTTTTTCCACAAAATATTTTATTGGTGCTACCAGTTTCAACGAAACATCGTCATCATCAGTCATCATGTGCCTGATGATGACGATGTTTCGTTGAAACCAGTAGCACCAATAAAATATTTTGTGGAAAAAGTACCATCCTGTCTTCTCTTTCTACAT